>JANAVB010000341.1:0-67457 GCA_029216955.1 Iris pallida
CCAAACATACAATAGTAAGGCGTCCCAAATATTACATATTCAGCTGATCATGAAGCTAGTCGTTACAAAATGTGAGGACTAGCAAGAGTTTAGTCATACATGATCAATCCTAGGTTGCCAATCATATTACAGCCCGTAGGCAGACAGTAAATAAAAATGTACACGAGCTAACACTTGTTCGACGGCTAAACGCCTAAAAAGAATAATTTTAAAATAGTATGGGAAGGCCAAATAAACTCACTCGTTGCCAGGATTCCGTCTAGTAGTCACCATCTGGCTGGAAAGTCGGTAGATCCTTGGGAGCTGCTCCCGTATCTGGCCATACAAAACCAGCTGGGTCAGACCCCAGAAAGAGAAAGTGCCACAAAGGAGGCTTCACTTAGAACTAAAATCAGCAATTAGCACAAGAATAATAATATATAATAAAAGACAGTAATTAAGAAAAAGTAGGAC
This sequence comes from Iris pallida, assembly GCA_029216955.1. Taxonomy (NCBI): domain Eukaryota; kingdom Viridiplantae; phylum Streptophyta; class Magnoliopsida; order Asparagales; family Iridaceae; genus Iris; species Iris pallida. Next base: position 454 of record JANAVB010000341.1, read on the forward strand.
ATGTGATATACGATGAGATAACCATGGGACTATTCAGATAACCAGGTTACAACCCGTAAACCAAACAAGGACCGGGGTTGTAACCCTTCGTCTGAACAGAACTTGATTTCTCCCACCATTTATCGGTAAGATAAAATAAAAAAACAGGTCATGTCACAATCTTGTACAGGATCAAGACAAGACTAGACTGATTAAACTCCATCTAGCATTTCACGGCCAAGCAATACGTACGGCTTGATACTTTAACTAACTAGGGTTATCACAGGCCTAGTTACTAACAAGATGCAGTGAGATGTTCCTCCAGCCACAAGCCCTGTAGCTAATCCAGGTTATCCAGGCGACTTGGATTCATTAAGCAATGCCTCGTTCTACTCCACATATCAGTGAGTCTAGACTTGTGCCCTACTCGTCGGCAGGCTACAAGTCCAACAATTGTGGCCGGGATAACGGGATCGCCTGTAACTGGGGAAATCTCTCATTACTACTGGATTATTCTAGTTATTAGCCTTAGTAAATTTTAGTGGGTACCCCTGACCGTGGTACTCAGGGGACCCTGTCCTAGACATGATGCAAGACAAGACGGGTTCATTTATACAAGCACAATCATCCACGGTGTCCAGGTTATTAAATCTTGTCATGCCATGTTAGCCGTCGCAACAGCATTTCGAGAAGTATCATGTCAGGTTTATCATGTCAAGAGTGCGCCACGGCGGGCCACTATCATTCATTATCATTCATTATTACTAGTCAAGAGTACACCACCACGGGTCACTGTAAAGTCATTCTCATTTATCAAGGAGGGAAGAAAACTTGCGCAATTAAATAATAATATAATATATATTTGAAGCCAAGGAGAAACTCTACAACTTTTATGTTGGGAGTGGGAAGAAATTCTGACCACAATTCAGGCAATTAAAATATTTAAACAATCAAAGTGGACCCCATGCGGCCCAAAAGTGGGAGAACATACATGCGGCCAAAGAGAGTGGGAGGCCACCCATGCGGCCAGTCAAAGCTTATGCGGCCAGGAAATAACTGAAGGGCCATGCGGCCAGCAAGAAATATTCATGCAACCAAAAAAGATAAGGAGAGAGGAACCTGCAATAAATGCAAGCTTCCACTCCAGCAAAAGAAAAGGACACGTGGCCACTCAAGTATTGGGGCCATGTGGCCTAAAATTAAAATGGCTATATGCAAATAATTAAAGTAAGGCCATGCGGCCAATCTAAGTTACTGAATGCAACTAAAAGCTAAGGGCCATGCGGCTGATTGTTTCCATGCTCCCATATACGGCTTACTTTTAGCAAGTGCATGCAAGCAATGCCACAAGCATGCATTAATATGCCTGCAAGCAAAGCTTGCATTGGTATGCGGCCAAAGAGTCTTAAGCCATATGCGGCTGGCTACCAAAGAAATACATTAACCATGCATTAAGAAAATGCATCAATAAGGCATTAAATGCATTCCTGAACAATGCATTATATTTAATGCATTAGTAATGCATTAAATGCATCCAAAAATGCTATGCGGCTGGTGTTAGAAAATGTAGTAACCAATGCATTAAGGAACACAATTGTATTAAAGAAAAGGATTAAGGGTTCCCTTAATGCCTTATGCGGCTAGTGCTAGTAAAAATGCATTACAAATGCATTAAATATGATGCATGCATTAATATGCATTAATGGGATGCATGCATGCATTAATATCCTGTACGTACATGCGGCTACCTCAAGCATGTATGCTTGCATTAGTATGATGCAAGCAAGGTATTGGCCAAGCATTCTTATGCGGCCAAGCATGCAACTTTGTTCCCATGTTCCATATGCGGCTAGGTGGCTGTGAGCACCCTGAATTTCGGGTTGATTTTTTTATTTTATTTTATTTTTCTAATTTTTTTGGTTTTGATAAATATTTTATTCTATTTATTTATCTGTAAGTGTACTTTTTCATGCCTTGATATTTGGAGTGTCAGGGGATGTTCAACTCTGGAAATCTTCTTCACGAGTTTTAGAGTGGACATGATTACCTTCATGATGGTATATAGTGTCCCATCCAAACTTGTTCCCTTGTACTCCTTTTGCTTCGCTGAACTTCGGGTCGAATTAGACCATTGATCATTAATTATTTTTCCCACTATTTTCCTTAATCATTATTAGCACGTTACCGTGACTTTTAATTTGGGAGCGCAAGACCAGTCAGTTTCTTGAAACCAACTCCTCATTGATGATCTACTCGAGACGCTCGTCATCCATGACCTTCGTGTCCCACTCAGACACGTCATTTTGTGCTCCATTTGTTTCGCACAACTTTCTCGACACGTGACCCGATTTTATTTCACTCCACGACGTCACATTCATCTTCCAACTTGATTTGTGGGTCCCCTGTCGACCAAAACCTGTCCGCCCCAACTATGGACATGGCCCACATTGAGCCTACTACCCGCCTGCCACTTGTGTCCCATTATTGGAATCCCTATGTGCTACTTATTTACTCATGATCATCAACGTCTATTTTTAATTCAATTTTTGTACAACGTCCGATTTTGATCCAATCCGGCTCCACCGAGTCCAGTCCATCTCCATGTTATTCTCCATCGGGACACCCTCATTTTTCCGTGTCCAAAAATAATATTAAATATCCTTCTACCTATTTTTAATATTTATTGGAATTTTTCTGTTTATTTAATTCCCATAGGAATGACAATTTTCCTCTAATTGATCTCTAGCCATTGGATTCTCCTAATCAATCCTAACCATTCATTTCCCTCACACTCATAAATCCCCCCACAGCCAACTAGTGGCCGACCCTAACAATTTTGTAGAGAGAATCTTTCTTTCTCTCTCTCTTATCCTCTCTCTTTCCTCTCTCTTTAATTATCATTACTCTCTTTCTCTCTCTTCCCATGCAACAAACAACAACTACAGCAGTAACACAACATCACCATGCCCGACCACTAAACCACATCCATCCTCCTCCGCCTGGCCGACGCCGGCCACCCCCGGCCATCGTCGTCGGCCCCCACAGCTCATCCTCCTCCTCCTACTTCCTCCATCTCCTTCCTCCTCTTTTCTCCTTCCAATGATTTTACATCACCACCACCACTTAAACTATCGCAGCCATCACCACCACTTTCCTAACCGCTCGCCACCTCATCCGCCACCACCTCCTCCGCCAGTCGACCACCACTGCACGCCGTCGCCCCGCGCGTCGCCGTGTGCAAGCTGCCAGCACCAGCCGCTGCGTGGTCGGCCAAAAACGGCCGTGGCCGCGCGGATGAGCGCCACCGCCGACGACGTGGTCGCCGTGGCTGACCTCCCCTTGGCCGGGCGGATCCCCGGGACATGCCCCATGGCCGTCGTCCCTCTCCCCGACGTGTATCAGAGGCGATTTGTGCGTTTTAAACGACGTCCCGTCGTGACGAGCTCGGGAACGAAGCTGAAATGTCGCCCCGTCGTAGCGACTTCGTGCACATTTTTCCAAAAATCCGACCGTTGGATTGGCGATTTCTTTGCTCCGTCATAATCTCGGTATATCCACCTTCATCCCTGTCAATTTTCGTCCGTTAATTTTATCGTTTGATATATCAAAACCGGCCACCAAGTTGACCGTTTAAATTGTATTAAATTTGGACAGTTTTGCGGGGCCAACTTCGTCAGCTTGTATCTACTCCATCGCAGCTCCGTTTGGCGTGCTACCAGTTCTGGTGCGAAGCTGGTATAACCCTCTTGCTACCCCTCCAGTTTCGTTTCATTGTGAGCTTGTTTGATTGGTTGAATTCGACGCCAAAGTTGGCCGTCCGAATTCGTAATTTCCAACTTGTAAAATTCTGTTTTTGAACACGGGACTCCAGATTTCATTTCTGACACCACCAGTAGACTTGTGGCATCGTTCTGGCATGTTTGCATATAAAATTTGTTAGATTTGGAGAACGTGGGCCCTGGCACATTTTTCGGTGCAAAGTGGGTCCCACATTCTGGGTCAATGGAACTTTTTGACGCCGGCTCATCGGAATCCAATTCCGGATATACCGTTGAGTTCGTATCGTCATTCTGGACTCGTTGACATATAATTTGCTAGGTTTTGGTGGACATTGGATCCGGCACGCATTTCGGTGCAAGTCGGATACTAATATCCGGGTCAACGGGTCATTTTGAGATCGGCTCATCGGAATCCAATTCCGGAGATACCGTTGAGTTCGTATCATCATTCTGGACTCGTTGACAGGTAGTTTGTCGAGTTTTGAGAACTTTGGCTCCGGCACGCATTTCCGTGCAAATCGGAATTCCAAGTTCTGATCAATGGACCAAATTGAGATCGGGTCAACGGAATCCAATTCTGGAGATACCGTTGGGTTCGTATCGACATTCTGGTTTCGTGGACATATAATTTATTATTTTATTGACTTAATTTCTTGCACGTTTTTCGGTGCAAAACGGCTCCGATACGGACACCGTTTTGACCCGAAATTACCTTTTTGCCCTTGTATCCAAATTGGACCGTTGGGTAGGCTATCCTAGCTAATTTGACCATTCTAGATACATTGGCGATGTTCATTTCATCGTCCGACAATGTTTGTTGATAGTTTCTCTGAGTTTAGCCTTTTTATAATTAATTAATAATTAATTCATATAATGTTCGTATTTCGGGATTAAGTACAACGAAACTGAGATCAGCCAATTCCAGTGATCTCACATCGCTGAAATTGACAAGTTGGACACGTGGATCACTATAATAAGATTATCAACCTTACCGATAATTTCCTTATCTCGATTTACGTGTCGTAAGTTTCGACGTACAAATAACGAAGTACACTTTATATTAGACTAGAATTGACCCTGTTTGACCAGAGTTGACCAGTTGACCCAAAGTCAACTGTAAGTCAACGCTTGACCTAGTTTGACTAATTATTGACTGGAGTTGACCTAGAGTTAATTTGACTTAGAAGAACCTAGGATAAAATAGATTGTTTGTGGATTCATTTATTTTAACTTGAACACCTTGTAACCTGTGTTGCTTTAAATAGGACTCTGTGGCTTCAGTGGGACCCCCTATACTTATTAGCTGTTCAGGTTATCGAGGCGAGTACATTCTCTGATCATTTCATATCCTACTTAGAATTATTTTCTGCAGTAGATTATTTACTTGTACTGTCACGATGGTCACACGGATTGGTACTATATGGATCCTTTCTTGAGATGTTATCCTTAGGAAGCATCGGGTACTCTATGTTCTGTGCATTTTACTTACATGACGTATCACTATGCTTCTTGGTTCTTTTGATTACTTGTGACATGTACCCTCATGATCACAGAGTCTCTTGAATCCTACACTGTTGGGTAACCCCCAGAATCCCCATTTATGGGACATCTATGTATCCCCTTCGGGGGCCGTGCATAGAATCATATAACATAACATGGCTGGATCCTTGTATATTGATTGGGGGTACGGGGGGGGAGTAGAAGTGGACATGTGAATAATACACCAGTAGTATCTTCATTGAATCATTCCGTAGTGTCTTCACAGAATCATCCCAGGCTATTTACATGTTCATATTGTACTCTGACTCACTAGTCACTGTTAGTTCTCTATGTATAGTAGATATTTCTATTACAGTTCTCTCTTGTTTATATACTGCTTTCTTTCAGTACCTGTATCTTACTTTACTGCATGATTATATTTTCTAACCTGCTATGATCTGTTGAGATGTACTGTACTCGCTCCAGTCCTGACTGGACCTATTGATAAATTTTACAGATAGCTTGGAGGTTGCCTGCTAGCCTAGAGGAGACACTTTAGAGGATGTTTAGATAGTTGTTTCATTTGTTTGGAGTTGTATTTACTTTGTGGATTACTGTATATGAGTTTGAGGTGTATTTTCTGGGTTTTTGTATCTTAGACACTTAGACTTCTATCTCCTGTATCTCTTTTGGATTTTATGTTTTATCTATCTTCCTTTATGCTCTACCTTAGATGTGATTGAGTTTACATTCTGCTATGTCACCCCCATTCGGGGAGTATAAACTGTTTAGTCTTATACTGTTAGATGCATTGAGACCTAGGACAACGTTCTACCGTCGACACTGCGGCGTAGGCTGGCGTTGTTACGTTCTCGTGTCCTAACTCTAGGGTGCGGGTCGTGACAGTGGCTGGGATGGCCATATGCGGCTGGCAACTGAGCCAATGGCATATGCGGCTGGGCAAGTGGCATGCAAGCTTGCAAGTAACTAAAATAAAAGGGCCATGCAATTATTTAATGCTCATACGGCCAGAAGCTAGAAATGCTCATACGGCCAGAAGCAAAATTAATGGCTACCACAGAGAACATGTCCATGGAAAATACCATGGCCTCCATGCTCCACCAAATAATAATAGGAACCCAAATCCAGACTCCCGTAGGTCAAATGGAATTATCTACAACATGGGACCATCAACTAGCAAAAATATGCAAGTTTGATAGATCAAAATTTATGGAAACCAAAAATACCATAAAGCTAGATCTGCAAGAAATTAACCACAGAAATAAAAAATGCTAAGTACTAAAGTGGGTTAGAAACACATGAGGAAGACAGTGAAACAATAAAAATGGGGTTCCTCCATGAAGCAAGAAGTACTTGCCTAAGCTCTCCACTCTTCAGGTTGGTGGAGAAGTAATGGTGGGGAAGAAGAAGAGTTAACGAGGAGAGAGAAATGAGGAGATGGGATATTTAATGAAGAGGGTGGTGGTAGGTGGGAGTGGTTTGGTTCACATAAAATCAAGCAAAAATCGAACCAAGCCAATAATCCGAACCAAGATAAACCCATCAATGAAATGTCAAAATAAATCAAGCAGGGAGACGTGAAATACGGGTCAAAATACGTACACGTAATCCAAATACGTAGTACGAGATATGGGCATTACAGACTTCCTTTATCTGTAGCATGCTTTTCACTAAATCAACCGTGGCTCATGCCTTGGACATACCTTGTTCTCTAGACGACACTATCTCTCAAGTCACATACTTTATATGACGAGCCTTGTTCTCGAGGGATACGCGACTTGACAACCGCAGATAGAGCAAAACAGTACTAGAAATGGCTTAGATCGACCGACATAACTTTGCCTAACTTAATTGTGCAATGACTTGACGAGCAAAGGCTGCATCGAGCTTTACATTGAGAGAACGTGCCGTACACGCGTTCGACTAGATCAACCAAGTTCTTTGGGTGCCTAGACTTAAGCCACAAGCCGTGCAATACGACTTAACCTGTCACCTTCGGATTTCGTTATACGTATTTTGGTATGCGTGTACGTATCTTGGACCCGTATTTCGACTTGTCCTGACTAGCTAGCCTTGGGTTTTGCATTTGGCATGGGTTAGTTAGCATTCCTGGTTGGTGTAGTTTATCTTGGCCTTGGCATGCATCGGGTTTGGTTGGGTTCGGCTTGGTTGGGTTCGATTTGGGTTAACATGCAAACCCCTACCAACCACCCTTCTCCATTTATTAAGCCACCAACCCTTCTCTCTCTTCATTCATATTTCATTTACGCTTCTTCTTCTTCCTCCATTAACTCTCTCCACCTACCAAGAGCTTAGGCAAGTGCAACTTTCTTCATGGAGGAACTCAATTTTTGTTGTTCCATTGTCTTCCTCATAACATTCTAAGACACTTTAGTACTTAGCATTTTTAATTTCCATGGCTCATTTCAAGTACATCTAAGTTTTAGCATTTTTGATCTTCATGATTTTGATCTTCTAAACTTGGTTGTTTTCGGAGATTGAGAGTTCCATGTAGTAGGAATTTCGATTTTACGCAAGTTGGCTTTCATCGAGTCTTGGCCGAGATGGGGTTCCTTGAGCTTCTTGAATCCCCATGGCTGCATGTCTTGGCCTTGGGGAGGAGACGAGCCCCTTATGCACACGTTTTCACGTGCCAGCGTAGCATTTTCCTCCTTTACGCATATGTTTCACGTACCTGCGTAGTGTTCCCTTTTTTACGCCCACGCATTTGCGTGCCAGCGTAGTCTCTTCTACGCCGAGTTCATTCGAGCTCTACGCAGGGGCTACTTCCGCTCGCGTGTAGAGTCACGCGTGCGTAGAGTCTCGCTCGGGTGCTCGCGTGCATAGTCTCTCGTTCGAGTACTCGCGTGCGTAGAGTGCCTACTCGCGTAGAGTGCTTGCTCGCGTAGAGGGGTCCTTCCTTGGTCTTGCTCGCGTAAAGCCATCTTTACGCTCGGGGCCCCTTGGCCTAGCGTAGAGGTTCGCTAGCTTAGAGTCTTGAGCCCCTTTGGCGTACCCCGTTGCCTTGTTATGTTCTGGCACTTTTGTTATAATCACGACTTGGATTAGTATTGTTTGGAATGATAATTGTACATGACATAGTATAGCAAGTAATTGACATGACATGACATGACATGACAAGCAAGCATGATGGAAACTATTGAATGCTGTTGTGACGGCTAGCATGACATGAGAAGAATGAATGGCCTGGACACCGTGGATGATTGTGTTTGTACAAAGGAACCAGTATTGTCTTGCATCATGTCTAGGGCATGTACCCCTGAGTACCACGGTCAGAGGTACCTACTTAAACTGACTAAGGCTAATAACTAGAATAATCCAGTAGTCATGAAAAGATTTCCCAGCTACAGGCAATCCCGTTATCTGGGCGCCCCATCATGGGATTTGTAGCCTGCCGTCGAGTAGGGCACATTTCGAGCACACTGTCATGTGTTGCACCCTTCAAGCTACTTAAGGGTACATGCATTTCCTGGACGATGTACCCACATGAATTCAACCCCTAATTGCATCCGGATAACCTGGATGGTCTGCAGGGCTTGTGGCTGTTGGAATGATCTTATTACATCTTGCTAGTAACTAGGCCCGTGATAACCCTAGTTAGTTAAAGTATCAAGCCGTACTTATTGCTTGGCCGTGAATATTGATTGGAGTCTAGCCAGTCTAAGCCTTGTCTTGTTCCAGTACATAGCTATCTTGGAACATGATTGTTCATGCTTACCCTTTTTATACTAACCTGAATAATTTCTCACCTTCTTGCCAGTTATTGCCCTATTAAATTTCATGTATTATTTACCTTTCTCATTTTATGATTCTGATATGCTGGTTTTAGTTCTTAAGTGAAGCCTCCTTTGTGGCACTTGCTCTTTCTGGGATCTGACCCAGCTGGTTTTGCGTGGCCAGATACCGGAGCGGCTCCACAGGATCTTCCTACCTTCCAGCCAGATGGTGACCACCAGGCGTAACCCTGGCAACGAGTGGGTTATATTTTTGGCTCTCCCACTCTATTGTAAAATTATTCTTTGAGGCGTTTAGCCGACGAGCATGTGTTAGCTCGATTGTACTTTACTTACTGTCTGCCAACGGGCTGTAGCATGATTAACAAATCCTAGGGTTGATCATCTATGACTGAAACTCTTGCTAGTCTTCACATTTTGTATGACTAGCTTCATGATCGTCCAAATATGTAATGTATGAGATACCTTACTATAGTATATTTGGTGCTCTGACATCTTGTAATTGCTATTATTTGCTTAAGATTGAGACAATAGGCTTGTTCATGACCATAAGAGACTGATGGCTTGTAGTTAAACCCTCATGTATCTAGACAGCCGTGACCGTATAGCGAGGTGGGTTGTACTTCAATATACGTAGCTGGCTGTATCTGCCCCCGCTCTCCAGTATTCTGGTTCTGGGACATGACATAACCCACGGGACGTGCGAAGGCTATGCCAAGCCTTGGACGACGGGACCGTGCATGCTTTATCAAGCATTCACGCGGGCGACGCCTATGACTTAGGCTAATTCGAGTGTTGGGACAACTTAGTAACTTAGGCCAACTTCTTTCTCCCATGCCACGGGACGAAGGACCGAGTGCCATTATGAAATCACACTGAGCAAACTTCTAAGCAGGCCATGGAACCATTTTCCATGTTCTAACACATTTCGACCGTCGAAATTATTCCCTTAGCTATGTGGATGCGTCTATTTTATTATCAAGCCTAACTTGTGCAAGTTAAAAACATGCGTGTTATTATGTGAAGGCTACGATGAGGCAAGTTCACTGAAACTACCCTACCTGAGCAAGGGGTCGCCTCGACCGAGCAGGACTTCGAACCGTCGTTGTATGGCTAAGTTCGAACGCCGTTTGCGTTTCGATTCCTCCGATTGACTGAGCAGGACGGGGCACTACAACAGGACACTCGAGCAACAGGGGAGCACAACATTCCCCTGTACTGTGCCTTGGCAGCAAGTTGGTGTCCAATTTGGACACGAACAGATACCCAAACATGCTTAGTCCTACACTAATCAAATCCCTATATATTAGGCTATCCAAATATGAAATTTGTTTTGAAATTGGTTAACAATCAATCCATTGAGACATTTCACCAAACACTTTAAACTATGGTTCGATACGTGTCCGATACGCATATCAAACGGACACAAAATCCATCCAAACTTGGGTTACACCTAGGGGAACCCTAAATGAATGCATCTACGAAGAGAAATCATGATTTCAATGGGTGTAAATAGGTTTACCTATTGAGAGTTGGAATCTCAATGTAAAGAGCCTTGTATCGATGCTTTCCTCAATTTGCAATGGTCCCAAAGCTTTCAATCCTTGCTAGCTATCCACCAATGGCTTCTACTACTGTAGGGGAGTCCAATGCAAAAGACTAGGCTCAATTTGGAGTTGAATTGATGAAATGGGATGATTTGGGGAAGAACACTAAACTAGGGTTTCTATTTGAAATGAAAAGAGGCAAGGGGGTGTCAGTAAGTGTTTAAATAGTGGGGATAGGCTCCTTATGGAAGCCTAGGGTTTGCCTCTAGGGTTAGGGTTTAGTTTCTAAGTTAATTTGAGGCTTCTAGCTATTGAATTCAAGGCCTCCTAACTATAGGCCCAAACTAAATATCTATTCCTTAATAAATATATACCCTTAACAAATATCTAGATATTCTTAACCTTGTCATGTAATGGATATTTCTAATCTAATCTCTAGGCTCATGGTTAACCTCTAGATTAGGAACATTCTAGGTTAAGGCCTAAACTATCAATTAGCACATTACCAAAAGGCCAAAATCCATATTAATTCAAAAGTCACCAAATGACCAAAATACCCTTAGCCTAGAAAATGAAAATTTGCTAATCTAAACACTTGGTTAGGTCTTCGTGGTCGTGGTTAGTCTCTAGGCTAAACAGTTTCTAGGGTTGTACTAGCAAAACACCAAAATTATAATACACCAATTTAAATGGTATTAAGTAAATTAAAATTCACCAAAATTATGGAAAACTGAGAAATGACAAAATTACCCTTGATTTTGAAAACAGACAGTTACAGGTTGGCCACTAGTGACTTGGATGAGCATTACGTCTGTCGTGTATTATTATTTGTTCAGAGAGCCCCATGCGAAGGAATGTTGTCCTCAAATTCATGTTACACCTAGACTGGTTGGGGGTTATAGTTCCCGAGTTACTTGCTACTTCTCTTATTGGTGTTTATATCATTCGACATGTATATTATGTATCTTGCTATGTCCTTCTGAGGATCTGGTTTCATTTAGGGTTATTTACTGTGCTGCTTGCATGAGATTATTGGGGACTAGTTCATCGAGTTTCAGATATACTTAGATGTTATCTTCTTTATTTTTCCTCCATAATTTCTTTCTTATTTTAGTTACTTTATAATTAGTACGCTAGAAGTATCTAGATGTTTTATTTGTATATTGCTATGACCTAGACAACGTGTACATATTTAAGTTGACTGGAGTCCGTTTAGTGCGTAGCTGGCCATTGTCACGTGTCTTGGTTCGACATATTTTGGAACTGGGGTTTGACATGAACACGTATCAATTCTTTAAAGCATTGTTGTCTTTTGGCAATCACACTATCTCATAAGTGGAATTTGTTTGTGAGGAACTCATCTCCTACTGCATGGCTTGCATGTACTCCTACCTGTATTCATCTTTCATTTCCTATACAAAGCTTTTAGGCTCTCCCTCGTCAGTCAATAATACATACTCGTCTGGTGAGTGCCTCATGGATGGTTGATGCTATCTCCTGCTCCTCCTCAATAAAACCTCTGGTGTTGTCTATATCGATAGCCTCATTCTCTTCAGGAACTGCCTTCTCGACATGTTTATCCTCTTGTAGGTCGCCTTGACCATCATTAGTAGGATGGTGATCAATGTTGGGAGCATATCCATGTACCGGCTCTCACATAATTAGAATCATTGTAATGTCCTCTGGAAACAGCTCGAAGCATGACGACTGTAACTCATGCAACTCCTCAGCCTTAGAAGACATCTAGGAATCCCGAGTGTTGGTCGTGGTCTAGTACTCGACGAATACCATGCCCTTGCTCACGTAGAGCTTTCTTTCTACTGGTCATAGAGTCTCTATCCAAACTCTTTTTGACCATAGCTGACAAAGATGCACCGTCTCGTCTTCGGCTAAAGTTTGGATCTCCCATCCTTCAATACATATAAGAAGGCCTTACTAGCAAACACTCAAAGGTGACTGTATGATAGCTCCTTGACGTACTGTAGTACCTCGTTCCTCGTTTATGGGGAGCGTGGTTAAGAAATAGTATCGCAATCGATTGAATTAACATCCTTTCCTCGTTATGGAATGACTTCTTCAGAATCAAGTTCCATATTCAGCATGTTGCACCTCGAGGATGGACTCTGTGGCTTAGTTGGGAGAGATCTTTTGTTGTTCTATTTTTTATGCTATACTTGCTTCTTTGGCTTTGGTTTTACGAATGCATTTTCGTGAATATTTTGGATGGATTTTATTACTTGCATTCTTCGAACTTCGTATGTCATATCGAATCGGAATAGAAGGATAGAGTGCTAATTTGTTGCTTATGCGATTTTAGGTGATCGCGTAAGCATCGTCTAGTGCAACCGTCTTTTTTCTCTTGCCTCAAGTAAATCTAGGTGATCATTGCGAATGAAATGATAGATGTAGATGCACGAACACATCTGCTTATTTCTATAGAACTGTGCATGCTTTACTTAGTACTCTTGCTATAAAACTGTTATATGCTTTACCTTACATATATGCCACTGAACTATATTAAACACAGATTAATGCTATGAATGAATGTTGCAACGATACGAAGGAACACATTAAAACTTACTAAGTCTTTAAGAATGTGTAGACCATGCTTGAGTAATTAGTTTTAGTCTAGCATGGTCGTGGACAACTTTTGTACAAGGTTTAGCTTCCTCAAACGGCAACCCAGGGCCATGGGACCGATTCGGCCTAGGAGGAATGCAAGATAGCTGTACTGGATGCTAGCACGAGTTATTCAAAAATTTCAGCGGGGCTAGGTACCCGCGCTGAAAGGGTCGCCAACTCGACTAAGCTAGACGTCCAGGATGGCTTGAATTGCCAGTGATCACCACCTACACACTATTTTGGCTATTGATATAAATATGACAGGGAAGAACATGGTAAGTTATATAGCAACGGCACGCTCTGTCGGAGGTAAGAATTATTATAGTTAATTTAAATTGTGCCTATCAAATACTTACATGACTTGATTAGGATGGCTGAAAAATTCACCAATTATATATTCCTGTTCACAAACTTATTGAACCAAATGAGAGCACGAAATATAATTTGCCATCCACTAATACACGTCAATGTAATGATCCTCACTCACAGGTACTTCGAACGTAGAAAGTGTGCCAAGGAACAGAAAGTGACGCTTGTAACATTTTGAAACCTTGCTAGCGTGCGAAGGCAATCTCCAATATTTTGAAGACTCCGGTCAAGACCGCGCCATGTCTCATCAACTCTCTCTGATCCCAGGTCCACGAGAGTGTTTTGTGCTTATGTATAAAGGATGTAAATGAATGGAACAACCATCTCATCTGAGTCAGTTTGTAAGCCTGTATGGTACCTTTTGTAATCTAGTCTTCTAAACAAATTTATTATCAATGAAAGACAAGCTCTTGTATTTCGGATAACCTTATGAATATGCCTTATGCGAGCGCAACCTAGGAGCGCACGACATCACGTCCGAGGGACGACTATCAATTTTACAGAATTGGGGCATGACACATACCATACTTTATCAGACACATCATATTACAAATGAGCACTAAGAAATATATTAATAACATAAGCAGCAATGTTGAGAGCCTCACCCCAATAACTGTCCGTTAAGTTTGCTTCTGACAACAAACACCACACTCTCTAGCAGTGTTTGCTCATATGTTCCTATGCACCATTGAGCTTAGGTGTCTTTGGCAAAGTATTTCGGTGTCAAATCCCTTGCTTTTGTAGTAAGCATCAAAGGACTAATGTATTTGTCGCTTTTGGCAGACCGAATATGTAATGTCCTAGTCCTAAAATATGTTGGACTAGGAGATTGTGTACATGCCAGCTACGTATGAAGAGGACTCCGGCCCAGTTCAAATACGTATAAGCTGTCTATATTGGGTAGTTATGTCTATATCTTTATGATAATTCTATATATCAACCCACAAAAAGATAAATCCATCGTAAGACCAAGTGTACTAATGTTGATCAGGTATTAATACATCGAATTCTACAAACAACCAAGAATAGAGAATAATAGGGCTTGTAAAACTAAGCCATGGTAGCAGAAGAAAGTAAAAAATAAATATAATGTCGGAGGATCATAACAACGATATCATTAAATATATATATACCTGAATTCCTGAAGATGCAATCGTTAGTCACCGACTAGTCTATGAAGCAAACTTAACAATAACCTGGAGAGCTCGCTAGGTCCTAAGGGGACTAACAAGACATAATATACAAGCCGACTTTGACAGTAATAACATGCATGTAAGGGTATGAAATAGTGCAAGAAATAATGACTGAAGAATACTAGAATGAAACATAAAGGAAATGGCATGCCGTCGAGAATCGTGCTAATAAACGTTACTACGAGTAAATCGAGGTAAACCGCAGTTCGATGGGGGCTCACGGCCCTATAGATCGTAGCTCGGTGGGGGCTCACAACCTATAGTAAGTCTCTATCATAGCTCGGTGGGGGCTCACAATAGAGAGTGGTAAAGTATAGTCACCGTCTATAACAAGGTCCTCGCCTAAATTATGACTCAATCAAGTCAAGTCCAAGTCTCGTCCAGGTTAATCATATCAAGGGAAACGACATAGTCTAAGCAATTATGTCACTAGACCACACATGAACAAGATAAGAAATTAGGACAAGTAATATGAAAAAATAGAAATAATCTACGTGCACGCAAAACTACAAAATAATGACATGAATCAGAAGAAATATGTAACCAAGTAAGACAAATGAAATACCAGTATAGTAATTCATGTAGATACTGTAAAGTTCGGCAACAGCAAGGTGTACTTGCTTGGTATAGAATCGTCCACGTCCAAATAAGCAACTAGTCAAATCAGTAAGTCACGAAAGTCAAAATTTTGTAAAATACCCGAATGCTAAAATTGTCATGACCCACACCCTGATTAGGGACACGAGAACGTGGGTACGTCCAGCCTACGCTGCAGTGTCGATGGTAGAATGCTGTATAGGTCATCTAGAATATAAACATCTAGACACAATATATATAGACCTGTCATCTCCACATGGAGGTATATATTCTCAACTCAATCACAAGACATCTAAGGAAGATAAGCACGAATATCATAAAGATGTGATAGAAATAGATAAACTAAAATAGATGCGAAAACACAACACAAGTTCAGAGTCTCAGACATAATCACAAGATCCCAAAATATAAGTAATACTACAAGTCTCAAACCAACTGGAATGCAGTCCAGTCAAACCTAACTAAACTGGTCTAAATAGATTATACATCCTTTACGGATACTGGCATAAGAAGGAGATCCTGCTAATAGTCACCGCCGATGCGATAATCATAAAAGGTCGAGCAGTCAACATCTAAATCATTTGTAACATCAACGGGATTATCCTGTCAGGATATGAGCAGTACAACCGCTAACAACAGTTCCACTGAATTGACAAATTCTACAAGAGAACATTAATAAATGGAATACAAGATGAAATATCATGACTGGAATATAAACAAGATATGTAAAACTGGATAACATGTTAGGGTATGAAATACTAGAATAAAACAGTACATGAATATCTGATGTATAATATAAACATAAACGGTACCTTAAGATATTAGTGCGTTATGTGATCGGCTTGGGTCAGGATCAGGCTGTTCTATTTGACTGGCTATGAATTAGGAAATACAAGAAAACTGGATCAGGCCGGCCATAATGGAAAGCTATGAGACAAGCAATATCAGGTCAGGCTACACCCTACGTGCTGTGAGGGTGGACCTATGATACAAGAAAGTAATAGGAATACAAGAGCTGTATTGATCACATAACCACTAATAACTCCCTATCCCTGAATAGTATAATGGATCCGGATATGACATGTCATGACACAAGATTTCAAAAGCAGGGGGCCAGTCCACTCCCAAATCGGTGTCTATACAATTACAATAAAATAAGATCGAATAATGTAACAATATACCAGGAAAGTCCAGGAATAACATCTCATGATAGGATCCGAAGTATACTAGTCGTGTATCATCGTGTCGGGAATCAAGTAAAATACTACAACTGAATCGAATATAGCCAATATCAAGACAATAAAAACTATCAGTGAATGTACTCGCCTGATACCCTGAGCAACTGATATGTATAGATGTCCAAACTGGAGTCACAGAGTCCTATTTAGAGCAGTACAGTTTACAGTGAGTTCATAATATACTAATTAAAGTGTACAATACAATCTACATGATACTAGGCCTCTCTAGGTCAAAAGTCAACCCTTGATCGACTATTAGTCAAACTAAGTCAACATCTAGGGTTTGGTCAATTGTCTAGTCAAAGGGGTCAACTCTATTTAAGCTAGTCATAATTCTAACCATAGACCCACATACTCTAAGATATCTTATAGTACTATATCATATACATATATATCATGCATGAATTCTCAGCAAGCCACATATACTATGGTATCCCAAATCACATATATCATATATAGATACTATCTACTTACCCTTATTCCATATATCAAATACCTTAACTATTAGTTAATATCTTAGTTCTAGGGTCAATACCTTACGTAAACTAGATTTTCTAGTCCATGCTAGTCAATACCTCGTTTCTAGGTCTATACCTTGAAGGTATTAGCCATAATAACTAATATTACCAAGTATCAATACATATATCGTATATCTCTACTAGTTACCTACTATCTAGGATTACTTTAGCCAATTTATCCTTTATATATACATGGATGTATCCAATGCCATTACATAAACCATTACCTTTACCTACCCATAACATATACCAATATACCTTTTACCCATATCTAAACATTTACCCTTTACCTATATTATATACATATATCCATATACTGTTATAGACCCATATCGCTAACCATTTACCCATTACTATACCCTTATACATGTTTGCCTATACTTACCTATGGTGCTTGGTACTTCCTACTGATATTCTATATATATTATATCCACCCTACATGTCATAGTATACCAAGATACCCATATACCATATCCATATGGTATAATATACCCCTTATACTATACGTATAAATATATATCTATATCCCTATGTATCCTATATATATATATATATATATATATATATATATATATATATATATATATTTTTATTTTTTTATATATATTATATTATATATATATATTTCTTGTAGTGATATATGTATCTTATATAGGTATATATATATCTTATATGTATCTTATATAGGTATCTTATATAGGTATCATATATCACTACAAGAAATATATATATATAATATATATATATATATATATATATATATATATATATATATATATATATATATATATATGGTACCTATATAAGATACATATATCACTACAAGAAATAATATATATATATAATATATATATATATATATATATATATATATATAATATATATATATATATAATATATATATATATATATATATATATATATATATATATATATGATACATATATCACTACAAGAAAAAAAAATATATAAGATACATATATCACTACAAGAAAAATGGCGTTTCTTGATAGTTTATTTATTGACGATCGCAAAAAACCGTCGAGGAAAGGGATTATCTTGACGAATTTAGTCTTATGTCAAGAAATTACCCATTTTTTGAGTATTATTGACGGTTTTCAAGTAACCGTCAAGTAAACCTATGTTATTCTTGACGATTTTAGAGGAACTGTCAATAAATTCTTTATTTTTATTGACGGTTTTTTCATAAGCGTCATGTGTTGTAACGCGGTAAAATTCTCGCGTATATTTTTGCATGCCATTTTGGTAATTTTGATATAAGTTTCTTTCTTATATCCCCGAGCCCTTGCCCTAGACCCTCCTCATTCTTATTTCTATTCCTCCAAACTCTCTGATCCAAACCATCCCCTCCTCTCACCCCGAATCCAAGCCATCCCCTCTTCTTATACTCGTCTCCTCCTTTACCCAAACCCTACCCCCAACTCTCAAACCCTAACCCCAAATTCCATGGGCGAAGACAGAGGAAATGGTGGCGACAACATGGTGGTGGCGTCGGCCATGTCGCCCCCGAACCCGTTGGTCCAACTCTAGGCCCGGTTCAAGGAGGTGGAGGCCGACTTCCGGTCGTGGCTGGCAAAGCAGCCGGTGGCGATCGAAGCGGCGGTCGTCACCGCCACCGGCGCGACCCAGAGAGCTAGGTCTTGGGTCCAAATCCTTTGTGTGTAGTTTAGCTACTTTGTTAGAATTTTTGTAAGTTATTTATTTATTTATTAATTTTTTTGAGTATATTACATTTTTTTCCATCCATATTTGCACTTTGTCGGTCGTCACCGCCACCGACGCGACCCATCAACGGGCTTATTTTGACACTCACCGCTGACGTGGCCGTACCTCCCCCCACCGTAGCCCAAAACCCCCATGCCATTGTTTTTCGTCCTTCTCAGTTGGGGGTTTTCAGTTGGAGAGCCCATCGATGGATATTCTTCTACAAAAGGTGCCTGTGAACATTGAGATTTGAGGATCAGTTTGGTTTTTGAGAGGAGAACATCTCAGTCAACAATTTTGTTAAGGTTTATAAAGTCGATCTACAAATGTTGTGTTGTCTAAAGGATATCATATAGATTCCACTACTTTTTTTTATCAGCAATGCCTTCATCTTGTTTCGATGACAAGACCAACAATAGGAATGCTTTTACTGCCTATTTGTATAATTGTGTTCTTCTTTTCTAATTTTCTATATTGATGAATATTCTTCCTGATCATCTTAGACTAATAATAAAAGGGAATTTCAAGTATTCTTGGTAAAAGATGGTACTGGTATTGCTAAACTGTATTATGTGATATAGCATTTACGGCGCACAGAGGCTGCGTGTTGTAAATGATATTCTTTTACAGCGTGCAAATATGCGAGCCGTAAAAGAGTTACTTTTGTCTTTTTACGACGTGTTTGACATGCATGCCGTAATTGAATTTAAATTTATGGCATGCATGTTTACACGTTGTAAATAAAGATTCATTTACGGCATGCAGTTATGCGCATTGTAAATAAAGTTTCATTTACAACATGCATTTGTGTGCATTGTAAATAAAGATTCATTTACGGCGCATTTGTGCGCGTTGTAAATAAAGATTTATTTATGGCATGCTTTGCACGTTGTGGTTGAAGACTCATTTATGGCCCATTTATATGTATGTTGTAAATATATGGGTTTTAGATTGTAAGTCATGTGGCCCATTTTATTTTGCTCACCTATTAATTAACTAGTGTTATATTTGCTTTTGCAATAATATAATATATATAGGGTGACCTAACAGCTAGGGCTCCCCCATATTCCTGCGTGCAAGGCCTTAGTTTTTGATCACTTATTAATTAACAGCCTCTTTCTAATTTAGGCATAGGCATAAACCCCCACCTCTCGGTTAGGTTTGATCACCTAGGACTAACCCCCACCTCCTCTCGGTTAGGTTTCTTTCTCTCATCCCACTCCCGCCCCCAATTTCTTATGTTTTTATTTCCCCCCACCCTTAGTTTTCATTTCCCTCCCTTAGTTTCCCCCTTAGGTTTTCATTCCCGCTCCCGCCCCCAATTGTGGGTAAATTTCTTAGTTTTCATTTCCCTCCCTTAGTTTCCCCCCTTAGGTTTTCATTCCCGCTCCCGCCCCCAATTGCTTATGTTTTCTTATGTTAAAAAAAATAGATTCTCCATACTCCTAATTAGGGATCGACCGGAGAAACGAAGTTCAGAAGCGACGGAAGAGAAGGCTACCGGCCTGTCGAGGAGCAACGGAGGAGAAGGCTACAGGTTCTGCATAGTTGGAAGAGGCCAGGTTCTCCATACTCCTTTCTTCAAATTTTGAGTTAATTGGAGCTCTAAATTTCTGTTCCATTATTTTAATTCATGTCCTTTTTTTAATGTCCTCTTGTGTTGTGTATAAATTTGTGGGTAAATTTCTTATTTTGAGTTTTTTCTTGCCTTGCAGAACCGAAAATCTAGGTTTGCTCTTAGCCATTTATTAGGGTGGCCCTAAGACTTATTTGCGTGGAAATTGTAGGGCTCTTTGTTGGCATATTATTGGCACTTATGGTTTTGGTGCACATATATAGATTTGGCTAAGATTGAGATTTTGCCTGTAATGGATAGCTTACTTTGATTCATATAGATGCCGCTAGTGCTTTATCATTTGATCATGTTTGTTGTTGTTGCATGGGTTGACATATTTGATTCAAATTTTTTTTGTAACATTTAGTGCCATGTAGGTATTATAGGATGATAATTCATATCATATTCGAAGAACTAATACATCACTATATCTAATAAGTATCTATGAACAATTATAATTGTTGATCAACTCAAAAGTCAAAAGTAAGTTGCTTTTACAAAGTTAAAGAAAAAAAGAAGAGAAGGTAATTGCTGCAATCATTGCCGACTAGTGGCAGAAGGAAATGTCACTTCTCTTTTCTCTCTTTGTGTGAGAGAGAGAGAGAGAGAGCTTTTGCAATTAGATTTTCTTTTTGTAAGGGGTTTAATGGAAGGTCAACCAATATGTGTTGATATAATTGTTAAAAGGACGATTAATAGATTTGAGTAATAAATCTCTTATTTGATTACCTGGTAGCTGATTAACCAATTGATTGTGTAACTGTGGTTAAATCGGTTAAGTAATCACTATTAATATGTAAGCAACAATGGATCGCTTGCATAATAAAAATTGTTTAATATAACACTGCTCGATATGCTCAGTATACTCCGTAATATATTGGTATGTATCGTTCAGTTACTGGTTTACCAGTTTTTTCAACCGGTTAGGCCATCTATATCGTTTTGCCTTTGAAACCTCTTTATAACGACTGAAATACGGGTCATACTGTGAATACCATAAGATACCCGGAACAGTGCTGGCTACATGCTCTTGAGATAGAACTTTAATATCAATACATAGTTATGCTTGTAAAGAAACCTATGCGTTGAAGAGGAAGCTACTGAATCACAAGACAATCGTCTTTTATGAATAGCGAAACTTCGCCTGGCTGACTCCTTTGTTTGGAGACTTAAGCCTCGTTTGGTACACTGTAATGCAATCAAATGAAAAAAAAGTTTCATTTGATTACATTGCAATTACAATTATATTACAGTGAACCAAACGGCTTATTAACCTCTGAACCGTGTTATAAACCGTGTTATAGAAAGATGATGAAATTATTTTTGAACTAGTCTTTTCATGGGTTCTATTTCAAGTAGACTTCGTATTAGATTAAAACAACTACATAATTTTAGTTATTTATTTTCTCAAGGGGGTGCAAATATTTGGCCTCTACTATGGGGGCTACATTTTTAGCCAACAATATTTGCTTGAATCTCTCTAATTTCTCCCAACCTTATAAACTGATAGTGTTGAAAATTAACTAACCGAAAACTATAATTTTAGTTATTTATTCACATTTTTAGCCACATTCTTGTATAGCAGCTCTTACGATCCTCTCAATGAACATGCCTTAATTAATGACCAAAATATCCATGTGCATTGACCAGACCGTTCTGGTCCGGATTTGACCAAGGATATATTTTAGGTTGTCTGGCCCAATTAATAACTCGACTAAACCACATACTCGTGCCCAAGGACTTAGTATATTCAATTTGTGTGGCTACTAGATGGAAGTATATTCAATTTGTCAACTTATCTCGCACCTTTAGCTCACATTATGGTGTCCATATTAGGGTGTGTTGTATGAGTTTGTGTGATTCCATTCAAAATAGGGGTCAACAAATCATTTCTTCATCTTGTTCATGGATAATTTGCATAGAACGATACTTTACTCCACGTGTTGGGTTGTCTACAACATGGAAAAGTAATAATTTATGAACTTATTCACATTGGCTGACACTTTATTCATCAAACCCTAGTTCACCTCTTTAATCTATGTAGAGCCTTAAAAGTACTGTTGGACAATTTGTGATAATCATTACTCTTCTCCAGGATCTTCTTTCCAACGATTTGAATTCTATTGTTTTGTATGGTGTTGTTAATGAATTAGGTGTTTACAGATTGTAAATGGATTCCTATTGAAATGTATTTCGTTCTCCTTTCTGTTGTTGTTACAGTGACTATGTTGAAGACTTCAAGTAGTTGATCAAGTGAATTTCAGAAAAGTAGCGAATATCTTTTACTACTTTGTAAGTATGATTTAGTTCTCTATATCCTTCATATCCAAATTTTTATTGTAGAAAATATATTGTATTATTATTATTATTATTATCATCATCATTTTTTATTATTTTGAAAAATATATTTGTAGAGTTTCTAGATTAAAGTTAAAGAGGACCCCCAAGCAAAATAGAGACATCATGGATAAAAGTTGGATACACCTTTCAAGGTTATTTTTAAAACTCTAGACTATATAATCATATGAATATACATAGTGTGCCTTCTTTTGTAAAAACAGATTGATTTTTTTTTTTCCTTCTGCTTCTCATATTTGTTTTTTTAATCTTTAGAACTTGTAAAGCCTATCGTGATGGTGCAAGAAGATTTGTGGATATGGTTCAAGCAAGTAAGGTGAATCTACGAAAGACTCAATGCCCTTGCAGCCGTTGTATGACCTACAATTCCATAATTTTGATACTATATATGATCACTTGATCATAAATGGTATGCATCCTCGTTACACTACATGGATCTTTCATGGAGAAAAGCTGAATACATTAAAAGATGGGAATTTAGAGTTTCCAGAGACTTATAACATGTACAAAGATGCACTTTTTGAGGATGATGATATTATGGAACCTACAGATGAAAGAATAGAGTCTGATTTGAAAGATTTAGTGGAGGAGGCAGAACTTCCTTTATATTCGGGTTGCACTATCACAAAGATGTCTGCAACGGTTATCTTATACAAGTATAAAGCTAGGTATAGCCTATCTGATACTGGTTTTGATGAACTTCTTGACATCATTCGAAATCTGCTACCAAATGATAACATACTTTCAAATTCATTGTACTCTATGAAAAAGTTTCTTAAGGCATTTGATTTGGGGTATGAGAAGATACATGCTTGTGTGAATGACTATTGTTATTTAGAAAATTTTTAGAACATACGGAGATGTGTCCAAAATGTGGTGAATCACGATGGAAGGTTAATAAGTGTACTAAAAAGGTTCATAAAGGAATTCCAACAAAGGTCTTGAGGTACTTTCCAATCATACCTCGATTTAGGAGAATGTTTAAGTCATCTGAAAAGGCAGAACAACTAACATGGCATTACAATAACACAAGTCAGGATGGCATAATGCGACATCCAGTTGACTCGTTTGCATGGAAGAAGATTGATAGTAAATTTTCAACTTTTGCATCGGATCCTCGTAATCTCAGGCTTGGTCTTTCTTCTGATGGATTTAACCCCTTTGGTGATCTTAGTTCTAGATATAGTTGTTGGCCAGTGATTTTGGTTAACTACAATCTTCCTCCATCATTATGCATGTCTAAAGAAAATTTAATGTTGTCATTACTTATCCCCGGTCCGAAGCAACCAAGAAATGATATAGACGTATATTTGGAACCACTTATAGAAGATTTAAAAGAGTTATTTGTCAATGGAGTTAGTGTATATGATGCATTCACTAAGACCACATTTAATTTGAGAGCTATCTTGATGTGGACGATAAATGATTTTCCAGCATATGGAAACTTATCAGGATATTCTACAAAGGGTAAGAAGGCATGTCCTGTGTGTGGTGTTCAGACATGCTCAAAATGGCTGCAAAATAGAAATTTTTTTGCTTATATGTGCCATAGAATTTTTCTTCGACCTGATCATCCGTTGCGGTTGAAAGCTTCATGGTTTGATGGAATCGAAGAACATCGATTGAGGCCTAAAAAATTAACCGGTTCAGAGGTTCTTCAAGTAGTCAACAATATTGTAAATGTTTGGGGAAAGTCAAAGAACCAACAACATGAAAACAGAAGGAAGAGAAATAAAGATATCGATTATGTTGATGGTGATGATCCTACACAACTTACAAAGCGGTGGAAAAAAATCTATTTTCTTTGAGTTACCATATTGGGAGGTATTTTTGTTTCCTTTATTTATATTTAACTTTGTAAAACATCATAGTATTAGTTGTTAAATTTAATATGTATTCTTTTCATAATGCAGATTTTACTATTTCGACAAAATTTGGATGTGATGCACATTGAAAAGAATATTTGTGAGAGTATTATTGGTACTCTATTGAATATAAAGGGGAAGACGAAAGATAATTTGAATTCTCGAAAAGATTTGAAGGTGATGGGCATCAGAAAAAAATTGCATCTCAAAGATGATAAGATTAATAGTTCTAAAGGTACTATACCTCCATACGTACTTTCAAAGAAAGAGAAGCATATATTTTGTGAAAGATTGGCAAATTTGAGATTGCCAGATGGCTATAGTTCTAACATTGCAAATCGAGTGTCATTACAAGACCACAAGATTTATGGCCTAAAGTCCCATGATTGTCACGTCTTAGTACAACAAGTATTGCCGGTGGCATTGAGAGGACTTTTACCTCGGGGACCAAGAATTGCTATTTTTTGCCTTTGTGCATTTCTTAATCAATTGTGTCAAAGGGTACTTAATAAAAATAAACTAGAGCTTCTTGAAGATGAAATTGCTGAGACTTTGTGCATGTTGGAAAGGTTCTTTCCTCCATCTTTTTTTTTGACATTATGGTCCATTTAACTATTCATCTTGGACAAGAAAGCACTGATTACTGGACCGGTACCTTTCAGATGGATGTACCCTTTTGAAAGGTGAGGATTAATGTTTATGGTATAACCGTATATTAATTATAGCCTAACATGATTATTTATCAAGCTAATCTTTTAATCATGATTAGGTATATGAAGGTCCTAAGAGGATATGTTAAGAATCGTTCTAATCCTGAAGGATGCATAGCGGAGAAGTATTTAGCTAATGAATTGACACAATTTTGTTCTGGGTACATAAAACAAGCAGCTGATATAGGACATCAACATAGGCGCAATGAGGATTTTGAAGATAGAACAATAGTAGAAGGGCGACCACTTGGTCAAGGTAGGACAAAAAACACAATGACTTCTTCTATGTTAGAGATTGCCCATCGTTATGTGTTGAAGAATATCGCAGAAGTTGATCCATGGAGAGAGTAAGTTATAATACTATAGTAAATTTAAGTTTTATTTTTTTTAATTCACATTCTAAATTATCTTTTTTAACTGTTCCAGAATGCACAAAGAGCAGCTTATACGTTTAGATAAACGTTTAGCCAAGAATGAATCTCTTTTAGAAAAGCGACATATGAACACGTTTAGTGAATGGCTGGGAAATGAAGTTAGAAGTGGCAGCAGTGGTCCAATGTCATATATTGTGAAATGGCTTGCATGTAGTCCTAAGAAGGAAGTAAAGTTTTATTCTGGTTATGTTATCAATGGAAATCGATTTCACACAAAGGATGCCGAGAAAAGTACACAAAATTGTTGGGTTTCTATTGAAGCAGAAACAATGTGTCGAGCAAGTGCGAAAGATGCTTCGCAAGTAATGGGAAGAGTAACTTACTATGGTCTCATAAAAGATATCATGTTGCTGGACTATTACAAATTTAAAGTACCTTTATTTGATTGCAATTGGGCAAATATAAAAAATGGTATCAAACTTGAAGATGGATTTACATTAGTTAACCTCCACCAAGGACAACATCAATCTGAGAGGGATCCATTTATTTATGCATCACAAGCAAAATAAGTATTTTATTCAAGAGAGTCAGACACATCGAATTGGTATGTCGTATTAAAAGCACCACAAAGAGGTTTCTATGAGAATGAGACGGACGATGGGAATGAATACATGCCATGCACTCCTTTAGATTTATCACAGCTTGACTTTGATATTGATGATGAAGATTCTGAAATACGTGATTATGAGGAACTATCTTATGTATCGGTAATTATACCAATACCATTTTTATAATCATCTATATTGATCTTGATTTATTGTTTAAGTAGATGTTAATGTTATGAATCTAATGAATTATTATTGTTTTCTTAACAGACTGAAAGTGAAGACGGTGAAGATTGATCAAATTGTCCGAGAGTAAATATTTGGTCAATAAGATGGCTGAAAATGGAGAAGAAGTAAGTTCAAACTTTTATTTTTTTCTCCTTAAAAATCTGAATGGGAACTTTCAAAACCTGATATCAAAACACTTTATATCTTTGATATTTGGCATCAGTCGAATTTTCAGAAAGTTTTGTATATATGGAGAGAGAGCCCAAGATATTAGGACAAAAAGATCTATACAAAGTTTACATCTTTGTATATGCTGATAATGATTGCCTCTAATCAGTTTTATTGGAGTTAATCCTGAATCATTTAAATGGGAAGGCTTTTTAGGCTGTCTTGACCAGAAATGGAGAGTCCAGTTCGTTATAAAGTGTATGTATATATATACACTCTCATTATTTTACCAGAATACAAATAAACTATTTGAGCCTATATTGTTAAAACATTGACAAAGGAGAGTCCAGTTCGTTATAAAGTGTATGTATATGTTGTTTGCTTTTTGAGGCTTGAGCTTGAATCCTCTTACCTCATTTCAAATTAATTTCTCTCGTTTCACTGTCCAAGTCTCAAGCCCCAACTGCATAATTTTCTGGATATGACCCTAGCTGTTACTCTAAACTACAAGCTCAAAGGAAGTGCATAGAGCTCAAACTGTATGGAGCAACAATCCTCTTGAAGCCTATACTACCTAGTGCTCCTGAATCGTATTACTGCTGTCAAAATTGTATATTCCCCAATGTTAATCATAAATATATTGGAGAATCCGTCTTGGGAATATTCTGTGTGAATATGCGTTTGCTCATGATGCCAGAGAATTGACCAGTTCAGATATGGAGTTTCCACATAGTAGTAATAACTTGAGCTATGTAGGCTGTGTTATAAGTCATTGGGTAGAGTATAAGGATCTGTATACATGGTCTGATTTAAGAGTGTAGAAGTGTAGGTGGTATGATTCGTTAGACTCAATTTATATTATTGTTTTACAAGAAATATAACCCTAATACTAACCATTTTGGTTGTCAAGTATTGAGGTATCGTATCAGAAAAATGTATCTCAATATCATTTAACAGATTTGTTGATTGTACCATTGATATATGTGTTCACTATTAATGAATCCGATCTAGCAGAATGCTATTTGATAAAATAATTTATAGCTGATCCGCTATAGAAGGCACGATTTTGAATCTGAAGTACCTAGGGTTTCTGGTCAAGACAACCTAAAAAGCCTTCCCATTTAAATGATTTAGGATTAACCCCAAGAAGACCAGAAACTGAGTTAATAAATTAAGCACCCAAACCCATAATCATACTTCAAACTAATTATTCTTCATCTTTTTCTTATGTGCTTTTAGTTTCTACAAGTATTGATAGGATAGATCATATTGCATATAGAACCACTAAGATATCAAGCATAGAGGAAGTAGTGCATGATACCTAGATGTTGGCTAGTTATCAAGTGGTGCGTGCGTGCGGCAAATAAAATCTTCATTAATTATAGACCAACATGAGCCATGCATATATATGATGCTAATTGTCGACCATAGAGTCATAGACATGAAACAGCTTTCGCCCATGTGATTCAGTTCCACTAGGTAAAGGAAAGTCAAATTCGGAATCATGTTTTTTTTTCCTTTGTTTTCAAATTTTACTGTACATGGAATCATAGTTTGAGATCTCGATGATCTTGGCTACAATTACGCCCGAAGTTGGCTTGATTAATATATAATCCAATCGATCATGCCGTAACCAATTGAGATTTCATTATATGTCACCATATAATGAACAATAAGCTCGAATGCATGTGGCCACTTTATATAATGAACAGTAAGTCTGGCCGGTATGATCCTGAACTAAACAAAATTGGGTTTGGTAGTCAATTTATTCTTGGATATACAAGCCATGGATGAGCAAACAAAGAGTGGGGGACTAACTATATATAATAGCACATGGACTCAACTTTTGAGTCCTAATTCACATATATTCCATGTCTCTTAGGCCTTCCTCTGCTTAACCTGTACCCAATATCAATAATCTCAATATCAGTAATCTCAGTCCAACCTTCAGAGTGCCAAGAGTTACTTTATTTAGTGGAATGCAAGACTCAAGTGCAGAGTATCAGAGCAATACTCAATACAGAGTATCAAAGTATTCTCAGTTTCCAGGAGTGATTTGATTCAAAGACTCAAGTCCAAGCTAGAGTACCAGTAACTAGTGAATGTTCAGTAAACCTTTAGAATGTACAAGCTATAAGTTAATCTTGATTGATCCTGCCCGCAGAAGTTTAAAAAAAGGACCCAAATTAATTCACACCAATTGTTTTGCAAGGCTCTATTAAATCAACTTGAGCTTTGTTTTTGAGTCTTCTTTAGCCTGGAACTAGTGTCGATCTCTTTTATATATTATTCTGTATCAAGTAGATACACAGTTACGCTTTAAATCCATTGGATTGATTTAATTGTTGTCTAGAAGTGTGGTATGGTACATGAAGATATTTTTTTAGCGATCCATTAATTGTGATCTCTATGTTTCCTCTAAAATTGTGATAAATTAGAGTATATATATCCATGAAGCCCACAACAGGACACAATATGCCCAAATGCAAAATACACATGTATATATAAATATTTACATATAAAAGCTTAGATATGGATACTAGATGGCTGTTAAATCTCCGAGTAACATTATTATTAATGGGTTTACTTTTATCTTGTGAAAATGACAGTTGATATGGCATGACTGACAGTTGATACCATTATGCACTAAATGTTAAATACTATCACCTTGTATTAGTAAACTGACACTCATGTTGTCTTCTTTTATATTGTTATTATTTTAATTTTTTGTGCTTGATGAAGTGCTCAAACAGTTCTGCAAAGAGAACCAAAAAGCAACAGAAAGCTTCACACATTGCTGCTATTATTGCAAGTAGACAAGAAAAGAACCGGTCCTTACGAATGTTGGATGGCGTTTCTAATGAAGATTCTAAATCTCCACCAAAGACATCATCTCATACATTACCAAATGGTCCAGTAGATGAGATACATCCAGAAAAATCTAAAAGAACACCAAGGGGTAAGGCAAAATGTTTGGCAGTTAGCAAACAGGCAAAACATGCTCCTCTTCTCCTAGAATTCAACCATAGAGGCCAGCCCATTAAAGAAAATGCTCCAAAATTTAGTTCTTTCCTGGGCAGGACGGCAAGAGAGCTGCTACCAGTTAATATGAGTAAATGGAAGGATGTCTCAATAGACTTCAAAGATCAGATTTGGGAACATATAACGGTAATGATGTTATTGATTTGTTCCTTATATTTTACATGATATTTAGCCACAAATTTTTGATCAAATTTTTGCAGCAAAATTTTGCGTTGGATGAGTGTCACAAGGATTATACTTTTAGAAAGCTACTGAAGATTTGGCGAGAATAGAGATCCAATTTGGTGAAACAAGTAAAGAAGCAAGCGGAAGTGGTAGGCCTACCACGTGCCGCTGCCCTCCTCAAACCTGGAAACATTGAATCTATGGATAAGTGGATGTCTTTTATTGAAGCTAGAACAAGTCATACTTTTTTGGTAGTTATAGTTTTGCAATTTTGTAGTAAATATTTCAGTTTTTTATACTTTTATATCTTGTTATATCATCAGTTTTTCTCCATAATTTTTTTGTAGGAAAAAACTGAAAAATTTAAAGAGATGCGAGCAAAACAAGTTGATTTAGTGCATCATACAAGTAGAAAAAGTTTTGCCGTTGTTGAAGACGAGTTGGTAAGAATAATATGTTAGTTCATATATGGTTTAAAATGTGTGATAAGTGTAGATTATCTGTATTTATTATTTTGCAGAAGCAAAAAAGTACGACACCCGAAGCAATTTTAAGGGTTGATGTTTGGATTCACGCATATGAAGCGAGAAAGGAAAATTCAGAAATGGAAGTTCAAGACTCGAAAATAGTAGTAACAATATATTGTTACACATTTCAGCTTACTTTTGTTTGTATTATATTTTCGTATTTATATATCTCCAATTTGTGTTTTTCTAGCAACAAATAGTACATGGCTGAGGAAGATCCTTCACAAAAGAATTCCATAAAAAATGATGCTGTTGCAAAAGTACTTGGTCCGGATCCACGAGGACGAGTAAGAGGGTTTGTATTTGGAGCAAACCCTTCAAAAGTGGATGGTCAAATTTATATGGGCAATAAATTCACAAGATTGGAGAATGAAGTGGAAAGCTTGAAGGGCTTGGTGAAAGACCTTTTGTTCGATTAGACAAAGGAGGAAGTAACTCTGTAAGTTTATGAAATATCTATGTCGACTTTTCTTTTGGTCTCTTTTATGCACTTGACCACAATATTTTATATTTGAGCCCCTTAATATAATGACAACAGGAAAATACATGTGCTCAACATTCTGCTAATGGGATAGCAAGAAGAAAATACAAAGAAAATCCCAACGATCAAGATTCTTGTAATGATGAGAGAACACAAAATGATTAGAGAAAACAAAAAGGCAATAAAAGCACTCAAAATTATGCTAGTGAGAGAGCACAACACAAAAAATTCAACAAAGCAAGTGCAACAAGTATACATGCTTTTGGTAGTGAAGGAGCACAAAGAAAACAAAAGGAAATAACAACTGTTGCTGAAGGTTCTACTCTTGAGAATAGGATGTGCAAACTACTAAGTTGGTTTGCAAAAGATGAAGTTGTTGTTGCTACCGCTGAAATTTCTTCAACAGATCCAAGTGCATTGGTCCATCATGTTCCTTTAGGCCACGAATGTTGGAAAGTTTGGGTGCGCGATGTAATAGATAAC
The DNA here is from genome assembly GCA_029216955.1 of Iris pallida. NCBI lineage: Eukaryota > Viridiplantae > Streptophyta > Magnoliopsida > Asparagales > Iridaceae > Iris > Iris pallida. Next base: position 31,897 of record JANAVB010000341.1, read on the forward strand.
ATTGCTTTATATCGACCAACAACAGAGTTTGGTAAACTTGGTAGTGCTGAACAAAGTACAATTGCATGGCCCATCAAGTACATCAAATTGGATTAGTTTTGTTTACTGAGGTAAATATTCTAACCCGTGTTCAAGTTATTTTCTTTTGAGCCATTGATGTCTTCTTGAAAAATACATGCCAATGTGATTTATTTCAGTTTCAGTCGGACTTTAATGAAATAAGCTTGCTTAATACATAAGTTGTTCTATTTATTTCAGTTTCAGTCGAATTTATTTCAGTTTCTGTCATTCAGTAATACATAAGTTGTTCTATTTGCATCTTACCAATTTCTTGCATTCGGGCCCTGTTTTCAGTGTTGTCATAAAAACTGTAAAACATTCAAATTCTGACAATGTTTGAAATGCCTCCCATATGTTGTCCCCACATCGGAAAGTAGTATTTCCATCCATTGGCCAAAAATTACTAGTTTTTCATCCCCACAATTTCTGATGTTTTTATTAGGATGAATTATGAAGACTTTATCCCTACAGTGACTAGCACATTACCATTAATTTTAACTTATAACAAAGAGTAAACTTTCAATGTAGTCCTCATCAACAGTTAATTGTTGATCTTCTTTCCTGATTCCTCTTCAAGAAAACCATATGTTTGTTTGTTTCCTCTGATATTATGTATATAGAAACACGAACTATGCTCCTAAGTCCTACCGCAGAAGAAATCTTTGCACACAAGTCATACAAGATAAGTTGTGTAGCCTAGGAAAGCATCAAACACTCGAGGCTCCCCAGCAATCTAGGAAGCATGGATAATTCCTAACCTGTGCTGTATCATTTCATCTCCATGTCAAGTATGTCTTAAGTCACGACCTAACACTCCAAATTACAGTACGCCACCAATATCAGTGTTGTGTCTGTATCGCCATGTATGTATAGTATTATGTCGTATTCGTACCTGTGCAACATGGACATCAGCTAAAAGAAGAAACATAATTTACCAGATGATCATATCGCACTTCCATCAAATGCTCATCTTGTTATGGAATTTACCTCTTAGGAAGATTAGATGCTTCCTCAGACCTAAGAAGTTCTGCATAAAGGCCGTCTAAATTCAACAGCTCATCATCTGTACATTGAGATTTAAGATTTTGTTAAACCTTCATTGATTCAAATAGGTTTCATATGATCATTCAACGTCTGAAGGATAGTAGTAGCAAATTTATCTTTTAATAGAAGATGGGTTCATACCTGGAGTGATATTATTGTATCTATATTGAGATTTTGTTAAACCTTCATTGATTCAAATAGGGTTCATGTGGTCAGTCAACGTCTGAAGGATAGTAGTAGCAAATTTATCTTTTATTGGCAGTTTGAACAACTTTATGGAATTTTTAAGCTACGTGGATACATAAAAAGCAAAGGTAATCAATTTACATAGTCTTTTTACACAAGTTTGTCTCATGTTGAATGTGTAAGGTTGCCCATTGATCTTCTATTAATGCTTGATTAGCTGAGGTATTGATCATTCAATTATTACATAGATATCTTGGCAGTTAGACTATTTATACTTAAATCATGAATTGACTATATATCCCTGAAGATTCTGAGCTGCCAAACACAGCAGTGGTATGTTGGAGTGGGTGGGGCTCCCAACCTATGTGGAGAAGACCCCGGAGTGCGACGAGCGCCGTCCGATGTCGGAAAAGCTCGGGAAGTAGGCGACGGAGTTGCTGCTGCTGCTGCTGGAGCTGCTGGAAGCAGGGGATCCGAGTTCGGGCCGAACTCGGTCCCATGGCGAGTTCGGGCCGAACTCGGTCTGGCCGTTCCAGGGTTTGGCCAGTAGGTGCTGGTTGTCCCACACAGAGTTCTGGCCGAACTCTGTGTTATCGGGGGCTGAAGCGATTTTCAGGATGAGTTTTCATCATTGGATCTAATCCAACGGTCCAGGTTGGTTGCGGAATTAGGGAGATATATTGAGTTTTCTCAACCCTAATTCATTATCGTATGATCGCATTGGACAACACAAGTTTGAGAGAGAGAATGAGGCAAGAGTGCCATTGCAACTTCGGAGAAGAAGGCGGAGGATTGAAGGACGTTTTCAAAGGAGATCGTGTTTCGGGTAATCTCTACTCGTCGTTCTCGCTCTTCGTAGCCTTGTAATCATTGTTCTTATCTCTGTGTGTTGTGGGGATCCGAGTTGGATCGGGAGGAGTTTGTAGAGGGTGTAATTCTTCTATTCCATTAGTGGAGGCTTCTCAGGGTTGGACTCCGATCGTCCCGTGGTTTTTTCCCGCAAGGGTTTCCACGTCAAAAATTCTCTGTGTCTGCGTGATTGTTTTTGTGTGGCTATTTTTGGGTTCGTACGTTGTATTGCTCGGTCCTCTCGCAGGTACTCTCCGGTTTGGGGAAAGGTTTCCGCGTTTCTTTTCCATCAGAGTGGTATCAGAGCTTTGGGTTCAAAGGGTGTCAGGAGTTGACAGAGGAACCAGAGAGGAGAGATGGATGCGAAGCCGGTGCGCATGGTGAACCTTAATAGCACAAACTATCATTATTGGCGGAGCAAGATGAAGGATTTGCTATTTGTCAAGAAGTTGCATCTACCTGTGTTTGTGTAACACCCTGTTTTCTGAAATTGGGGATTTTTGAAAATTTATTATTTTTATTATTTATTAGTGGTATTTTAGTCATGGTATGATTTTCTGGTAATTTTAGTTAAGTTAAACTATTTCTAAAGTCATGCTAAGTCATGACTTATGACTTTGTGACTTTGTTAGTAAACCTTAGTGTAAACCCTAGTTTTCTCTAACCTAGAAGTTGCCATGACCATGAGAACTTAGCCATAGGCTTAGAACCTCAAATTAGTGATTTTTAGCCTAAAGGGTATTTTGGTAATTTTCTAGGATTTATTTGGAATTAATTGTAATTATGTGATTTTAATATTATTTAATTATTGTTAAGTGTCATGAGAGCCCCTAACCTAGTTTAGCCCTAATCTAGAGGTTAGCCACTAACCTAGAGGTTTGAGGATAGATATTTTGCATTGGTTAAAGTAGGATAAACATCATGATATTTACTTTAAGGATATTTTCCTTAAAAACCTCAAAATATCTAAACCCTTTACACCAAAGTCCTTCCCTTAGCTTGTAAGCAACCCAAGGACAACCCCCTCTACCCCATGGCAGCCAAGAAACCCCCCCCTTGGCAGCCCACAATTCTATAAAACCCATTGTATTAATTCATGAATAATTTACATGAATTTAATTCATAGAAAATCCCATTTTCTACAAACCTTCGTAACTTGATCATTTGTGATCCAAATTGACTCTAGTCTTTTGCATTGGAACCCTACAACATCTAGGGAGCTAAAGGAAGCAAGAAATCTAGAATTCGGGAGCTTGGGCATCATCGAGTTCAAGATCACACAACCCCCTTTTATTGATTTTTCCTTGGAATTTCACCAATAGGTAAATTTCCACAAACCTAGTCAAATTCCTGTTTTTATTTCATAAATACATTCATATAGGGATAACAATACTGTGTGTCAAGTTTGGTAGGATTTTGAGTTGGTTTGGTGTCCGTATCGGACACGTATCTAGGGATTTATGCAAGTGTTGTTGTATTGCCTCTAAGAATTAAATGTTATTATTTTCAAAAACTATTTAAACAAGTTTTTAGCCCTATAGGTGTAGGTCATAGAACCATAACCCTGAGTACACTTCGAGTCATGTCCGTGTCCAAAACAGGACACGAACACACTGCAAAACAACACTGTGACACTGTTAAAACCCAAGTGTTTGACACTTTGTATTGTGTCCACACGTGTCGTGGACACAATACAGACACATGGACACACACCTAGACCCTAGGCCTACCCTCTGACACGAGCACGTGGACCCACGTGCCACGTGTGAAGTACACGATCCCCCGACACCTGTGCACGAGGCACTGCGTAGCTCCCCTGCTACCAGACCCCTCGTGTGGACACGACACGACACGTGGACACGTGCCACTTAGCACAGACCTAGGGGCAGTGTCTGACAAGACACCCCTAAAGTCTTGTGTCACGACGTGTCGTGTCGAGGGAGAAAATCCACTCGCACGGGTCGTACACTGGCACAGCACCCGCGTTCAGACCTCTCTGATACGCGCGTAGAACTCGGACACGCGGACACTTGGACACGAATCAGGTTAGTGGACACCTAGTAGACCCCTAGGCGAACTCTCCCCCATGAGCACGAGACACGACGTGTCTTGTGTCGTGTACACGAGACACGTGAACACGTGCACGACGCTGTGCGTGTATACGCGTATCAGTGTTTACCCGGGTGTGGATTTTAAGTGTTTGGACACGTGAATCCGTGTCGTGGTAACGTGTCAGTGTCCTAGGACACTAGAGTATCTATGGGGGGTTAGTTACCAACCGTTAGTTGCGAGTCTTAGCTCGATTGGGTTGCGTGTTTTCGAATTATCCCATTTCAGTACAACTGTGCACAGTCACAGTTTTGGGGATTAAATCCCAGTTTTCAAAATCGAATTTTGATTCGATTTTGTTAATGATTTATGTATTAGACTAGTGTATTTTAGTGAGTATATGTGTAGTATATATGTATTTGTAAGTGTAGGTCGAATTTGAGAAGATTTGGGTGAGTGTGTGTGAAGTTATGTATATATACACATATGTATGTATATGTGTTATGTGTGTGTATGTTTGGGGGAATGGTTGGGTTCCAGGTTCTGGAAACCCCCCCTGTCCTGATTCAGTCCCTCACTCTCTCTCACTGTCTCACTCTCTCTCTCATTCAGTCTCTCTCTCTTTCCCTTTGTCTCTCTCTCTCTATGTCTCTATATATATAGGTATATATATATATATAAGTTTATATATATATGTATATACATATATGAGATATATGTATATATTGTACTAGTTTACTTTAGGTCAATATATATATATATATATATATATATATATATATATATATATATATATATATATATATATATATATATATATATATATATATATGTATGTGGTTGTATTATATATGTTATTCATACATTGGGTATATGGATATTGGGTGGTGGTTAGATAGTGTATATCTATATATATAGATATATATATATATATATATATGTGACTCCTAGTTATAGGTTTATATGAAAACCCCATCATTAGCCTATGGCCTAGGATTTCTAGCCTATGGCTTGGGGCTAGCCCTAATGGGCCAAAACCCAACTTGTTGACCCTTGATTACTAAGAGTTGACCAAAGTCAACCCAGGGTCAAACTTGACCTAGATTGAACTTGAATTAAACCTAGAATGACTAGTTTAACATTGTTTGACCTAACTTGGACTAGTTTGACCAGTTTGACTTTTAGGGTTGACCAAAGTCAACTATAGGTCAAACCTTGACCTAATTGACCTAGAAAGAATTTAGATGAACTCTAAATGACTTAATCATCTAGGTTTGACTAAACCCTAGACTGTTGACTAGTTGATTATGGTTTGACCCATTCATGGGTAAATTGTGACTTAGAGTTAAATGAGTAGTCATATGTAAATGAAGATGTGTATGGGGTTAAGTAGGATACTTAGGAATTAAGTCTTGATTTGAGTTAGACTATGGGTTTAGCTTGATTATAAGGTTAAGGTTGTATTGTACAGTATATTTATATGTGGTATACCTTATATAGGAAGTTGGTTATACCTTAGCTTTGTATTATGGTATCTTAGGTAACCTAAGACAAGTTAGCCTATGGTTAGTTGAGTTAACCTTATAGAGTTGACTTGGATAGTTGACCCTTGACCCAATTACCTTGTTGACTAATCTAAAGTTGACTAGAACCTTGATTAGTCTAAATTTGACTTAAGTTGACTTAGTTTGACTGTTAGAATTGTCTAGAGTTGACCAAGTTTGACTTTGACCTAGTTTGGTTTAGGAATCATGTAGTATGCATTGTATACTTTATTTTTACCATTGTGGATACATTGTGACTTGTATTGCTCTGATTAGGAGCCAGACACCTCTCCTCAGGCAGTATATCCTCTTCAGACATTCAGTTATCAGGCGAGTACATTCTCTGACCGTTTCATACTTGTTCAGGCTTTACTTCTTGCTCTAGATTACTTTACTTGTTGCTGTCACGTTGGTAACACGGATTGGTACTATATGGATCTTTACATGAGATGTTATCCCCCTCGGGAGCATCGGGTACTTCATGTTATGTGTGTTTCACTATCATCATGTACACCCATGCTTTTATTATTCATGTACACTCATGTGATCATGTACTCTCATGTTTACTGAGCTTTCATGTATACTATCATGTGCACCCTTTCATGGGCCCCATGTGATATCATGTACAATAACGTAACTTGTATAGATCCTTGTGTATTGATTGGGGTAACGGAGGAGTAGAAGTGGTCATGTGAATAATTCCAAAGTAGTGTAATCATGTGCAAACTCAGTAGTGTAATCATGTATAAATTCTAGCCATTCACATGCCTATCTTGTGCTCTACATCACTAGTCACTCATAGTTCTCTATATACAGTAGATATTTCATTACAGCTATCTCTTTTACAGCGTATATTTCCTTTCAGCAGTTCATGTATCTTACTCTATTGCCTGTATCGTATTTTCTAACCTGATATGCACTGCGTGAGATGTATTGTGCTCGTTCCCGTCCTGATTGGACCTGTTGAAAATATTACAGAGGATGAGGATGAGGCCTGGTGTCTACCTATTTTGGAGCAGGACTAGATGATACTTATGTTGTGGACCCCCAGCAGGATCCACCTGCAGCTGAGGATGTTGTTCCAGTAGTCTAGACCAGTTTAGTCTAGGCAGTCCTTTCTATATTTACTTTTGTCTCATATTCTGAGTTGTATTTTGAGATGTGGGGATGTGTAGACTCTTAGACTTTTTTGTATTATGAGTTGACAGTTCTGGATATTATGTTGTACTAGACACTTAGACTTATTCATCTATGATACTGTTCTCTTGAGTTACTATCTATCTATCTATCTATCTATCTATCTATCTGTCTTTCGTTCTTCTATCCTAGATGTGATTGAGATGAATATTGTTATGTCACCTCCATTCGGAGAGTATAAACTGTACAGGTACTTGGTATTGATAGATGATTGACCTAGGACAACGTTCTACCGCCGACACTGCGGCGTAGGCTGGGCGTTGTTACGTTCTCGTACCCTAACAGTGGGTGCGGGTCGTGACACGTTTTTAGTGGTGGCCCATGCAGGTCGAGTTTATGTAGTGGTATTCGAACTAGAGTATCACTACAGCCTGCGATAGGATTTGATGAATCGGCTTAGAGAGAATGGATACTCAATCACTGCTAGGATACTTTGAGAGATTCCTGGGATAACCCTTGAGAATCTCATTTGAAATTACGATTTAAACTCCTTTTCCCTTGATTGAATTTGATTTTGAAGGATTCACTGTAGAACTTTGAATCCTGGTATTAGTTGATGATTTTGAAATTTTTGTAGTTGTTGATTTTAATTTCTTAGTGTTAGATTAATATTTTTTATTTTTTTTGGGGTACTCAATCACAATTATGAGAAAACTCTTATTTATTTCTTGCCATCTAATCCTCTTGCTAATTGCCTTTCATTAAAATGAACTGTCCTCTCTATTTTGCATCTTGCTTAAACTCTTTCTACCAATCTATGTGACTGTATCCCAAACCTGACTTACTCGACTTTTCCTCAAATAAAGACTCATTAAGACCTTCTAACCTTGACCTTGATTGGTCGAACCCTAACTATATTCATCTAGTAGCCTATCTATCCCTAGGACTGTGTTCCTAAATTATTTACTGGATTCCTAATAAATTTTATTCCATAAGTTAATTTGATCTCCTTCAATTTTTGCATCAATTTGTCACGTCTCGAACTCCCACTTTCTATTCTAGATCATTGGACGTCCTTTACCGTGACTTAGATATTCAGAGTATAAACACTAGTTGTTACCTCCCAACAAACTTCACATGTAAGACCTAGACTAGCCTACCTACATGTAGGTATTCCATGTCCTACTAAAATCCGTCTCCCTGTACTCTATTTTTCTTAATATGATTTTCTGGTCAAATGGCTAAACTATAACCTCTACCATGATACTAAATTTATTCTTATTTCAATTAGAAATCCACCTTGGTTCAATTCTTTCGACCTAGCATGTGATGGTGTTCTGCTTGAATCCTTAAATACTTAACCTTATACCTTATCTGATTACTTGACCTGTTGGCTAAGAAACTTGGACTATGTAATTCCTTTCATCATTACCACCCTTATATCTTGTGCTGCTAAATTAGCCTTAGTTTTGCAAGCTTATCTATTTTCGAGCTTGGTCATGACATATTTTATTGGGTGGCCACCCACTAACATATTGTCTAATCAGAACCGGTACATGATGGTCTGATCAACCTATTGTACTTTGGTTCGCTTTTTTATGTATCAATCTACGTGGATGGACACAGTTAAACTTACCCTAGAATCTTATCCACAACAGCCTTGACAATTCTCCTTGGAATTATTTATCGCCTATGGACCTCGTATTCGTATCCAGTTGAATGAAATTTAATCATGACCTGGATCTTCATCATTGGATGCTCGTGCTCATACTTGATTTCATTGATTTCACACCTTGCCCAAATCCCAGTTTATCTCGAAATTGATCAACTTAGATCGTGTCAAGACTAAAATCTATTTGTGATTGTTGTACCTAAATTTTCAATTTTCTTTTTATGGAAGGGTAACTTTAATGATTTCTCACTTGTTAATGACCTATTTTCATATAGGATAGTAGACGACCCTATAGTCTTGATGATTGTTGTTTTCTTACCTTCCCAAATTTGGACACCATAGATTGCTTGAACGTTTTGATACCATAGGACAGTATTGATCTAGAATGACTAGTGCACCTAGATGAGACCGCAGACTGTTCCATTTAACCTGTCCCCCTGGTACCACTATTTCATCACGATTTTTGGTTCAATTTAGGCCATAGACCTTTCCCACTCTAAATTTTGATCACCGTAGACACGTTACCGTCACTTTTAAATTTGGAGCATAAGACTAGTTGTTTTCTCAAAACTGACTTCACATACATGACCTAGACATGACATACTATACCCATGACCTTAGTGTCCCACTCAGGCATACCATTGTGTGCTTCATTTGCTTAGTACGATTTTCCTGACCCGAGGCTCCATCCTGATTTACCCCATGGAGTTACTTTTGGCTTCGATTTGACTTAAGAACACCTTATGACCTAAAACTGCCAACCAATTTTTGGACATGACCCAGTATAGGTCTACTACCCATATTTTGCTTGTTGACCTTGTATGTTGCCTAGGTAGTGGCTTCGTCCCTGATTGTTGGAGGTTTGACCTAGGAGGAGTACGACCATCTAAATTTCGAGGACGAAATTATTTTAAGGTGGGTAGACTTGTAACACCCTGTTTTCTGAAATTGGGGATTTTTGAAAATTTATTATTTTTATTATTTATTAGTGGTATTTTAGTCATGGTATGATTTTCTGGTGATTTTAGTTAAGTTAAACTATTTCTAAAGTCATGCTAAGTCATGACTTATGACTTTGTGACTTTGTTAGTAAACCTTAGTGTAAACCCTAGTTTTCTCTAACCTAGAAGTTGCCATGACCATGAGAACTTAGCCATAGGCTTAGAACCTCAAATTAGTGATTTTTAGCCTAAAGGGTATTTTGGTAATTTTCTAGGATTTATTTGGAATTAATTGTAATTATGTGATTTTAATATTATTTAATTATTGTTAAGTGTCATGAGAGCCCCTAACCTAGTTTAGCCCTAATCTAGAGGTTAGCCACTAACCTAGAGGTTTGAGGATAGATATTTAGCATTGGTTAAAGTAGGATAAACATCATGATATTTACTTTAAGGATATTTTCCTTAAAAACCTCAAAATATCTAAACCCTTTACACCAAAGTCCTTCCCTTAGCTTGTAAGCAACCCAAGGACAACCCCCCCTACCCCATGGCAGCCAAGAAACCCCCCCTTGGCAGCCCACAATTCTATAAAACCCATTGTATTAATTCATGAATAATTTACATGAATTTAATTCATAGAAAATCCTATTTTCTACAAAACCTTCGTAACTTGATCATTTGTGATCCAAATTGACTCTAGTCTTTTGCATTGGAACCCTACAACATCTAGGGAGCTAAGGGAAGCAAGAAATCTAGAATTCGGGAGCTTGGGCATCATCGAGTTCAAGATCACACAACCCCCTTTTATTGATTTTTCCTTGGAATTTCACCAATAGGTAAATTTCCACAACCTAGTCAAATTCCTGTTTTTATTTCATAAATGCATTCATATAGGGATAACAATACTGTGTGTCAAGTTTGGTAGGATTTTGAGTTGGTTTGGTGTCCGTATCGGACACGTATCTAGGGATTTATGCAAGTGTTGTTGTATTGCCTCTAAGAATTAAATGTTATTATTTTCAAAAACTATTTAAACAAGTTTTTAGCCCTATAGGTGTAGGTCATAGAACCATAACCCTGAGCACACTTCGAGTCGTGTCCGTGTCCAAAACAGGACACGAACACACTGCAAAACAACACTGTGACACTGTTAAAACCCAAGTGTTTGACACTTTGTATTGTGTCCACACGTGTCGTGGACACAATACAGACACATGGACACACACCTAGACCCTAGGCCTACCCCCTGACACGAGCACGTGGACCCACGTGCCACGTGTGAAGTACACGAACCCCCGACACCTGTGCACGAGGCACTGCGTAGCTCCCCTGCTACCAGACCCCTCGTGTGGACACGATACGACACGTGGACACGTGCCACTTGGCACAGACCTAGGGGCAGTGTCTGACAAGACACCCCTAAAGTCTTGTGTCACGACGTGTCGTGTCGAGGGAGAAAATCCACTCGTACGGGTCGTACACTGGCACAGCACCCGCGTTCAGACCTCTCTGATACGCGCGTAGAACTCGGACACGCGGACACTTGGACACGAATCAGGTTAGTGGACACCTAGTAGACCCCTAGGCGAACTCTCCCCCCATGAGCACGAGACACGACGTGTCTTGTGTCGTGTACACGAGACACGTGAACACGTGCACGACGCTGTGCATGTATACGCGTATCAGTGTTTACCCGGGTGTGGATTTTAAGTGTTTGGACACGTGAATCCGTGTCGTGGTGACGTGTCAGTGTCCTAGGACACTAGAGTATCTATGGGGGGTTAGTTACCAACCGTTAGTTGCGAGTCTTAGCTCGATTGGGTTGCGTGTTTTCGAATTATCCCATTTCAGTGCAACTGTGCACAGTCACAGTTTTGGGGATTAAATCCCAGTTTTCAAAATCAAATTTTGATTTGATTTTGTTAATGATTTATGTATTAGACTAGTGTATTTTAGTGAGTATATGTGTAGTATATATGTATTTGTAAGTGTAGGTCGAATTTGAGGAGATTTGGGTGAGTGTGTGTGAAGTTATGTATATATACACATATGTATGTATATGTGTTATGTGTGTGTATGTTTGGGGGAATGGTTGGGTTCCAGGTTCTGGAAACCCCCCCCTGTCCTGATTCAGTCCCTCACTCTCTCTCACTGTCTCACTCTCTCTCTCATTCAGTCTCTCTCTCTTTCCCTTTGTCTCTCTCTCTATGTCTCTATATATATAGGTATATATATATATAAGTTTATATATATATGTATATACATATATGAGATATATGTATATATTGTACTAGTTTACTTTAGGTCAATATATATATATATATATATATATATATATATATATATATATATATATATATATGTATGTGGTTGTATTATATATGTTATTCATACATTGGGTATATGGATATTGGGTGGTGGTTAGATAGTGTATATCTATATATATAGATATATATATATATATATATATATATATATATATATATATATATATATATATATATATATATATATATGTGACTCCTAGTTATAGGTTTATATGAAAACCCCATCATTAGCCTATGGCCTAGGATTTCTAGCCTATGGCTTGGGGCTAGCCCTAATGGGCCAAAACCCAACTTGTTGACCCTTGATTACTAAGAGTTGACCAAAGTCAACCTAGGGTCAAACTTGACCTAGATTGAACTTGAATTAAACCTAGAATGACTAGTTTAACATTGTTTGACCTAACTTGGACTAGTTTGACCAGTTTGACTTTTAGGGTTGACCAAAGTCAACTATAGGTCAAACCTTGACCTAATTGACCTAGAAAGAATTTAGATGAACTCTAAATGACTTAATGATCTAGGTTTGACTAAACCCTAGACTGTTGACTAGTTGATTATGGTTTGACCCATTCATGGGTAAATTGTGACTTAGAGTTAAATGAGTAGTCATATGTAAATGAAGATGTGTATGGGGTTAAGTAGGATACTTAGGAATTAAGTCTTGATTTGAGTTAGACTATGGGTTTAGCTTGATTATAAGGTTAAGGTTGTATTGTACAGTATATTTATATGTGGTATACCTTATATAGGAAGTTGGTTATACCTTAGCTTTGTATTATGGTATCTTAGGTAACCTAAGACAAGTTAGCCTATGGTTAGTTGAGTTAACCTTATAGAGTTGACTTGGATAGTTGACCCTTGACCCAATTACCTTGTTGACTAATCTAAAGTTGACTAGAACCTTGATTAGTCTAAATTTGACTTAAGTTGACTTAGTTTGACTGTTAGAATTGTCTAGAGTTGACCAAGTTTGACTTTGACCTAGTTTGGTTTAGGAATCATGTAGTATGCATTGTATACTTTATTTTTACCATTGTGGATATATTGTGACTTGTATTGCTCTGATTAGGAGCCAGACACCTCTCCTCAGGCAGTATATCCTCTTCAGACATTCAGTTATCAGGCGAGTACATTCTCTGACCGTTTCATACTTGTTCAGGCTTTACTTCTTGCTCTAGATTACTTTACTTGTTGCTGTCACGTTGGTAACACGGATTGGTACTATATGGATCTTTACATGAGATGTTATCCCCCTCGGGAGCATCGGGTACTTCATGTTATGTGTGTTTCACTATCATCATGTACACCCATGCTTTCATTATTCATGTACACTCATATGATCATGTACTCTCATGTTTACTGAGCTCTCATGTATACTATCATGTGCACCCTTTCATGGGCCCCATGTGATATCATGTACAATAACGTAACTTGTATAGATCCTTGTGTATTGATTGGGGTAACGGGGGAGTAGAAGTGGTCATGTGAATAATTCCAAAGTAGTGTAATCATGTGCAAACTCAGTAGTGTAATCATGTATAAATTCTAGCCATTCACATGCCTATCTTGTGCTCTACATCACTAGTCACTCATAGTTCTCTATATACAGTAGATATTTCATTACAGCTATCTCTTTACAGCGTATATTTCCTTTCAGCAGTTCATGTATCTTACTCTATTGTCTGTATCGTATTTCCTAACCTGATATGCACTGCGTGAGATGTATTGTGCTCGTTCCCGTCCTGATTGGACCTGTTGAAAATATTACAGAGGATGAGGATGAGGCCTGGTGTCTACCTATTTTGGAGCAGGACTAGATGATACTTATGTTGTGGACCCCAGCAGGATCCACCTGCAGCTGAGGATGTTGTTCCAGTAGTCTAGACCAGTTTAGTCTAGGCTCCTTTCTATATTTACTTTTGTCTCATATTCTGAGTTGTATTTTGAGATGTGGGGATGTGTAGACTCTTAGACTTTTTTGTATTATGAGTTGACAGTTCTGGATATTATGTTGTACTAGACACTTAGACTTATTCATCTATGATACTGTTTTCTTGAGTTACTATCTATCTATCTATCTATCTATCTATCTGTCTTTCGTTCTTCTACCCTAGATGTGATTGAGATGAATATTGTTATGTCACCTCCATTCGGAGAGTATAAACTTTACAGGTACTTGGTATTGATAGATGATTGACCTAGGACAGCGTTCTACCGCCGACACTGCGGCGTAGGCTGGGCGTTGTTACGTTCTCGTACCCTAACAGTGGGTGCGGGTCGTGACAGTTTGCAACCGAGAGGCCCAGTGATAAATCCGAGAAGGACTGGAAGTTCGAGCACATACATGTGTGTGGTACATACGGCAGTTTGTTGATGAGAACATGTACAACCACGTTGCCAATATTGAGCACGCGAAGACGTTGTGGGATAAGCTGGAATCCATGTATGCGAAGAAGACCGGGGTAAACAAGTTGTTCCTGATCCGAACGATGATGGGTCTGCGGTACAAGGATGGGTGTCTATTACGGATCACTTGAGTGATTTCCAGGGCGTGGTTGACCAGCTATCTTCTATGGGAGTTAAGTTCGACGACGAAGTTCAGGGACTGTGGCTGCTGTGTACATTGCCAGACTCGTGGGAGACCGTACGAGTATCTATGATCGCTTCTGCTCCAGAGGGCGTGGTCAGTCTGGAGTTTGCCAAGAGCGGGGTGTTGAATAAAGAGATACGGAGACGTTCTCAGGGCACTTCATCCACATCCCACCACTCAGAGGCACTTGTTCAGAGAGCCGCGGAAGGGGTAAAAGCAGGGGTCCAGGTGGTGGCAGAGACAAGAGCAGGGGGAAGTCCAAGGGTCGTTACGAGGACTCAGAGTGTTACCATTGCGGTAAGAAGGGCCATATCAAGCGGAATTGTTTCGCTTGGAAGAAGGAAAAGAAGGGCGACAAGAGGAAGCAAGAAGAGAACACTACAGCGGCGGCCTCGGTGCATGGAGGCGATGTGATCGTCGTAGGTGATGAGGTCATTACTAACCTCGCCAGCGATGACAATTCTTGGCTGGTGGACTCGGGGGCTTCAGCACATGTATCTCACAATAGGGTACTATTTGCCACTTACACGACAGGCGACTGTGGCGTGTTGAAGATGGGCAACAGAGTGTCGAAGGCGGTTGCCGTTGGAGATGTGCATTTGAGAACGAAGACGGGTGCGGTTCTTGTTCTCAAGGATGTTCGTCATGTCCCTGATATCCGTTTCAACCTGGTGTCGGTTGGAAGGTTGGATGACGAGGGATTCTTCAGTCTCTTCGGGAACAGTCAGTGGAAGCTTTCTAGAGGTTCGATGGTGATTGCCAGAGGAAGCAAGAAGTCCGGTCTCTACTATATGGAGGGGAGCGCAGATGGGGCACAGGAGGTGAACGCAGTCAGTGATGCGTCTACCGAGTTGTGGCACAGGCGGCTCGGCCATATCAGCGAGAAGGAGATGAGCTACTTGGTGAACAGGAAAGTGATTCCGGGGCTCAAGTCTACAAAGTTGGGGAAGTGCACGCACTGTTTAGCTGGAAAGCAGAATAGGGTGTCTTTCCAGAGTCACCCAAGTTCGAGGAAGCCGGCATTGCTCGAGTTGATTCACTCGGATGTCTGCGGTCCTATGAAGGTAAAATCTCTTGGTGGTGCTTCTTACTTTGTGACTTTTATTGATGACTGTTCCAGGAAGGTTTGGGTCTATGCCTTAAAGACCAATGATCAGGTGCTGCATACTTTCAAGGAGTTTCAGGCCTCTGTTGAAAGGGAGACGGGCAAGAAGTTGTTGTGTGTTCGGTCCGACAATGGCGACGAATACATCGGTCCCTTTGATGCGTATTGCAGAGAGCAAGGGATACGACACCAGAAGACTCCGCCAAAGACACCTCAGCTCAATGGTGTAGCGGAGCGCATGAACAGGACACTGATGGAGAGGATGCGGTGTTTGCTGTCAGAAGCAAACTTGCCGGGCAGTTATTGGGGTGAGGCTCTTCTCACAGCTGCTTATATTATTAATTTGTCTCCTAGTGCTCCTTTGCAGGGTGATGTGCCTGATAAAGTATGGTATGGCAAAGAGCCGTCATACAGTCACCTGCGGGCGTTTGGTTGTAAAGCCTTCGTGCATGTACCGAAGGACGAGAGGACCAAACTTGAGCCGAAGACGAGGCGATGCGTCTTTGTCGGCTATGGTCAGGATGAGTTTGGCTATAGACTCTACGACCCAGTGGAAGGAAAGCTCTACAGAAGCAGGGACGTGGTGTTCGTCGAGGATCAGACCATGACCAACACTCAGGATTCCGAGACGCCTTCTGAGGCTGAGGAATTGCCTGAGTTAGAGTCATTTCGCTTCGAGCAGTTTCCAGAGGACATCACAGAGGATCCAGTTATGGGGGAGCCGGTACATGGAGTTGCTCCCAATCTTGACCATCAGCCTGCTGATGGTGGTCAGGGTGTCCCTCAGGAGGATGAGCATGCCAGAGAGGTGTTCCTGAAGGGGCGGAGGCTGTCGGTATACAGCCAGCACCAGTGGCTCCACTGAGAAGGAGTGACAGGGATCGTCGACCATCTACGAGATACTCATCGGATGAGTATGTGCTATTGACTGACGGGGGGAGCCCGAAAGTTTCACAGAGGCTATGGAAGACGAACACAGGCAGAGTGGATGGAGGCTATGCAGGGAGATGAGTTCCTTGCACACCAATTCCACTTATGATCTGGTACGGTTGCCAAAGGGCAAGAAGGCTTTGAATAATCGATGGGTGTTCAGAGTGAAGCAGACGGAAGATGCTACTCGCCCTCGATACAAAGCGAGGCTGGTAGTCAAGGGCTACGGTCAGCGGAAAGGCGTGGATTATGATGAGATCTTTTCGCCTGTCGTCAAGCATTCGTCTATTCGGGTGGTGCTAGCATTAGCAGCCAGTTTTGACTTGGAGGTCGAGCAGATGGACGTGAAGACGGCATTCCTCTACGGTGATCTTAAGGAGGAGTTGTACATGGAGCAGCCAGAGGGATTCTGTGAGAAGGGCAAGTCACATTTGGTCTACCGGTTGAGGAAGAGCTTGTATGGTCTGAAGCAGGCTCCGAGGCAGTGGTACAGGAAGTTTGAGTCGTTTATGGGGGAGCATGGTTATGCACGAACGACGTCGGACCATTGTGCATTTGTGAGGTATTTTGCCGATGATGATTTCATCATTTTGTTGCTCTATGTTGATGATATGCTATTAGTGGGTCGGAATGCCACTAGGATAGCGGAGTTGAAGCGCCAACTGGGCGCGGCCTTCTCTATGAAGGATTTGGGCGCAGCGAAGACTATTCTTGGGATGGAGATCAGCCGAGAGAGAGAGTCCAAGCTGCTACACTTGTCCCAAAAGAAGTACATTCACCGGGTACTTCAGCGTTTCGGGATGGACGGGTCGAAGAAAGTGAGTTCCCCCCTCGCGGCTCACTTTAAGCTCACTGAGGAACAGTATCCATCTACCGAGGACGAAAAGGAAGATATGGAGCGGGTTCCATATGCCTCAGCTGTGGGAAGCTTGATGTATGCTATGGTGTGTACGAGGCCAGATATTGCTCATGCAGTTGGTACGGTTAGCAGGTATCTTTCAAATCCTGGAAGGGTACATTGGAGTGCGGTCAAGTGGATTCTACGTTATCTTCAGGGCACTGCTGGTTGGAGACTTTTCTTTGGTGGTAACGAGCCGAAGCTGGTTGGGTATACCGACGCTGATATGGCTGGAGATGTAGATACGAGGCGATCGACTTCGGGCTACGTGATGATGTTTGCGGGAGGAGCAGTATCGTGGCAGTCGCGGTTGCAGAAGTGTGTTGTCTTGTCGACGACAGAGACAGAGTACATTGCGGCGACGGAGGCTTGCAAGGAGCTGTTGTGGATGAAGAAGCTGCTGCAGGAAATGGGACTGAAGCAAGAGCAGTATACTTTGCTTTGCGACAGTCAGAGTGCGATCCACCTTGTGAAGAATCAGACGTTTCATAGCCGGTCCAAGCGCATCGAGACCCGGTATCATTGGATACGGGATGTGGTTGAGAAGAAGGACGCGGAGCTTGAGAAGGTGCATACAGATGACAACGGAGCTGATATGTTCACGAAGATTCTACCAAGGGGGAAGTTTGAGTACTGCAGGCAGGTCGTCGGATGACGACATCCTCCCCATAGTTGTGAAGGGGGAGATTTGTTGGAGTGGGTGGGGTTCCCAACCTATGTGGAGAAGACCCCGGAGTGCGACGAGCGCCGTCCGATGTCGGAGAAGCTCGGGAAGTAGGCGACGGAGTTGCTGCTGCTGCTGCTGGAGCTGCTGGAAGCAGGGGATCTGAGTTCGGGCCGAACTCGGTCCCATGGCGAGTTCGGGCTGAACTCGGTCTGGCCGTTCCAGGGTTTGGCCAGTAGGTGCTGGTTGCCCCACACAGAGTTCTGGCCGAACTCTGTGTTGTCGGGGGCTGAAGCGATTTTCAGGATGAGTTTTCATCATTGGATCTAATCCAACGGTCCAGGTTGGTTGCGGGATTAGGGAGATATATTGAGTTTTCTCAACCCTAATTTATTATCGTATGATCGCATTGGACAACACAAGTTTGAGAGAGAGAAGGAGGCAAGAGTGCCATTGCAACTTCGGAGAAGAAGACGGAGGATTGAAGGTCGTTTTCGAAGGAGATCGTGTTTCGGGTAATCTCTACTCGTCGTTCTCGCTCTTCATAGCCTTGTAATCATTGTTCTTATCTCTGAGTGTTGTGGGGATCCGATTTGTATCGGGAGGAGTTTGTAGAGGGTGTAATTCTTCTATTCCATTAGTGGAGGCTTCTCAGGGTTGGACTCCGATCGTCCCGTGGTTTTTTCCCGCAAGGGTTTCCACGTCAAAAATTCTCTGTGTCTGCGTGATTGTTTTTGTGTGGCTATTTTTGGGTTCGTGCGTTGTATTGCTCGATCCTCTCGCAGGTACTCTCCGGTTTGGGAAAAGGTTTCCGCGTTTCTTTCCCATCATGGTAGACCTTATAAGAATACTCATTGAGAAACCTTAAGTTAAATCATCCTTGAATATTTTATCATAATCATTCATCAACATTTTAGGTTAAGCACTTCCTGGCATTTTTAATGTTGATTGAATTCCTTAGACCAGTGTACTGGTTACAGCAACTGATATTATTGATGTAGAAAATTATTTGATGTATTTGCTGTAAGTAGACATGTAGGACATCCTATCGATAACAAAAATAATGTCCTCTTGCCTGAAATTAGATTTCTAGTTTCATGTGTAAGCTTTGAGTTGCACTGGGATTATGTGCTAAATTGGAGCATATAAAATGAACATAGAAGCTGACAATTTCATGGTAAATGACAGAAAATATTTTGTTGATTACAATGACGCTTCCTACGTTTTGGTTTCGTTTCTGGATTTCAACTCTATGGCTATTCCACTATATTCCTTTGGGGTTTGGTATTTAGCTTGCAGTGTCTTTCATGTGTACGCCTATGTTGCACAAGTACGAGCATGGATAGGGACAAGGATAGGATACATATATATATTTTCAGATGTGTACCTGCCATATAATCACCTATGTTGCATGAATACGGACACGTCATGGATACAAACACCAATTTCCCATAATCTAGCAACATAGATGCATGTATTGAATAGAAAATGGTCTCAAAGTGATTTGTTACACTGTCATACCAGCTGGAGTATATTTTGAATTTATTGAAAATTTGAGCCTTTTTTATATCATGGCACGAGAGAGGAACTTGTTATGGCGACCTGCAAAACTTAAATGGAGGGAATTATTGATATGGAGAATGCTTTATAGACATGATGAACCCCCAATTGTGCATTTAGTTATAACCATACAACTCAAAGGGACCTCCAGATATTACAGAAACTTAATAGTCAAATCACTTGACTGCACCGCCTAAAGTACAAACATTTATCCATATTTCCTGAAATAATTATCTCATACCACTAGGAGCAAAACTTAATAAGCCAATATACCCATATGGAGAGAACGCCTTTTGTTGATGCTATACAATAGTTGTGTAGCAAGTACCTATCTTTCTCTCTCAAGGTCGTGAATGTCAATTAATAGGCCAAAGGAAGCATCCATAGAAAATCTCCTATGCTGTGATTGTTAAAAAAGCTTAACAATGGCCAAAACCACAGATTGCTAATGCATTTGGATGTTTATTGGGTTACCCAAAGTTTACACAATCTGAAGGAATAGGAGTCGAAAGCTGGCATGCTTAGTGCAAGCCTGATTTTTGAGTGGTCCTAGTTAAATGAGAAGATAATGATTGTTTAACCTTTAAACTATTTACATATCATGTTAGTGCTTCTCTTTTAATCAGGTTGGGAGTGAAAGTGTATATATTCCTATGCCTTTTTGGTCCTGAGTAAGGGTTTCCTTTGTTCAGAAGTTGGATCTTTATGTGAAACGCTATCATCATCTTGGTTTAAGACTTCACGACGGTGCTCTACTTGTTGAAAGGGAATATGATGCTTAGTTTTGATGGATTTATTTCTTTTCTTTTTGAGCAAAAGGTAGAAAGTTCCAACCTGGTTCATTAAGATTTTATGGATAATGCGGTAATGTTGGTAATATAAACTTCCAATTTTGCAAGCCCCACCACCTACAAGACAGACCTGCTAGTTCTGTCATTGGGCCTTTGTTGGCTTGTTGTAGCATGTCAATGGGTGGTTGGAGGATTTTACTAATAATCTGGAAGCTCCACTCTGTTCTAGCCAAGTTGTACGTGTATTTTCCTAGATTATTTAGCCCTCTACTTCGCATCATTTGTTCATATAGTTTGTACCATGATTTGTTAGCCAATTAACTTCCAATTTTGCATACTCAGTAATTATCTTGTGCAACTAGATTTATTGAATTATAAATGTGTATCTTGTTGTTTCTCTTTACCGTTTGCTTACACAGTAATTATCTCTTATAGTGTGCACAAAGTAACTATGCGACTGATGTACTATTACATTCTTGCAGAGAAGTTGACATTACAAAAGAAAGAATTAAAAAGCTTCTTAAGGTTGGAGCAAATGTCATACTGACAACAAAGGGGATTGACGATATGGCACTAAAGGCATGTTCTTATTTAATTGTACTGTTCACGTTGTAGATATTTGTATATTTTTTTGATTTTAGTATTGGAGCTTGCACAACCGAGTGCATACATAACATTGGAAATGAGACTAGTTGTCTTTGCAAATAGATTCATTTGTTTGCTAAAAATATTCGGAGAATTGATATTTTTTTCTCCCTTGATTTTTTATTTATTGGCATCATAGTTATGATGATTTAAAATGTTTCTAAATGTTAAGATATTTTTCTCATGTACTTGTGTACTAACTTTGCTAATTGATTTGCACACCTTATACATTGAATTGTACATTTACTTTATCCACTAATATTGTTCTTTTTTTTTTTGCATCAGTGGGGTTATGCTTAACAATGGACCTGTGGATTCTCGCTCTAATCTTCTCCTTCGCATATGGAATTGCTTCATCTTCATCGTTATCGTCACGTTCTTGGTTTTGTTGAAGATTTTGGTGTGGGTGTTTGTTTAGATTGATGGTCTATTGTTGTCGAATACTTTTGATATGGCATATATATATATATATATATATATAATATATATATAATATATATATATATATATATATATATATAATATATATATATGTTGGTTGACTACTAAAACACTACGTTATTATCAAATATAATTAACTTTCTTTTGGTGGGAATTACTTTTTTTGCTTTGTTATACTTTCTTTGCTCTCTTCCAAAATTGATGTTAGTTTAAATTATGATATTTGTCCATGCTGCAAATGATACCTACAATTTGGTAGGAATGTGTTTTATCAATATTCATCACAGGTCATTTACATTTGCCATAAATGATCATTTCAATTTGGTGGGAATTACTTTTACAACACTATCAAGTGTCATTTACGGCACACCAGATATGCCTTAAATGCTAGTCAAACTTTTACGAAAAATTATTTATGGCATTTATTATGCAGCATTTACAGCGCGTGGTAGGTGATCATTTATGGCTTTCGAGTGCATGTTGTAAAAATGGTCATTTACGGCTTTCTAATGCGCGTTGTAAAAAGGTGGTCATTTACGGCATTCAAACGCATGTTGTAAAAAGATGGTCATTTACGGCATTCAAACGCGCGTTGTAAAAAGATATTTTTACGGCTTTCGAATGCGTGTTGTAAAAGATGATCATTTACAATGTTCACATGTGGTCATTTACAGCGTGTTAGTTCGCGCCGTAAATAATGGGGTCATTTACGGCATGGCCTTTTACGGCACACAAATGTACGCCATAAAAGATCATTTACGGCACGTTTCGCGCGTCGTAAATGATCATTTTTCCTGTAGTGGTGGTTCTATTATAACTAGCATTCATATGTTAACATTCACTCATATAAATATTCTCCTTAATTTGCTTGTTTTCTATTTTTTTTTCAATTTTAAACTATGCACAACCTAAAATGGTTGGGACTAGAAAATGCTTTGTTGGGTCTTATGAAAAACTTGCTAACCTGCTCCCACTAACCGACTAGGTTGAAAATATTTTGTAATGCTTCTCCTGGTTCTCCCTATGTCATGATGGTCATGTTAGTAATAAGAGGTGTGTATGTATGTGTTGTGTGCATTTTGTATAGTAAGAGAGTTCAGTATATATGTATGTTTTTATCTTTATTTGTACTGCAGCTCTACAGGTACCTGTTGTTATTGCGACGGAGGGGTTTGTGCAATTCGGATCTCTGAGGCATTACGAAAAGTTCACCCAGATACTGACCTCAAGAATGTTTTGTTAATGAATGATTCATGCATTCTTGTGGATTAAGTGTGGGAACAAGCACAGGTTTAAACTTATGAAACTTATGTGTTCTTAGATAGCTTATGAAACTCTGTTTTTTCGTTAACCCTGCATATACAACTTAGATTTTTGTGGCATCATAACAGAACTGCATTTCCTAATGCAGGCGATGCCAATTGCAGATTCATTGACATATAACTAACCGTCTACATAGGCTTTCTTTTATTTTGCTCCTTGATTTCATTTGTTTACCCCTGTTAGATTGATGAAATAACATGCACTACATTAGCTAAAAGCCTGAAAGAGGTAGTTGGACATTGTTTCTATTTGACAATGCATTTAGAAACCTTCATCATGATACCTTTTATGTGGTCTCGAGAAAGATATTGGAGAAGAAAGTAAAGAAGTGGCTCATAAGCGCAATCCAGGGGAGGGCTAGTGTTGAGAAGTAGCTTCCTCCTACCGAGAAGTAGCTTTCTCACATGCACACATACAGTTGCACAAAAGGACACCTGCTCTCATGGGTAAGACTGATTACCAAATTATAGTATAGAATATCATATATCATTAGAATAAATTACAGGGATTTAATGAACACGATTCTTGATAAGCAACAATAGGCAACAATATAATCAGATTTGTTCTGGTATGTTTTTCACTATTTTTTTGTCAAAAAACTTGTCCTACTACTGCTTATATAGTGGTGTATACAGTGTATTGTATTTAGACATGGTTGATTCATCGACTCATCTGAACTGTTGTCTATTGTATTTTCTGAAGTATAATATACAACCTTTGATTTCGAGTCATGAGATGAGATGTTAAGTACATGTATGCCATAAGTTGTCATTTTGTTCTTATAAAATCTCCACTAGAACATGGCTGTCCTGCAATAGCCCAAAGATTAATATGGCTCTCTATTAATACTTTCATGAGTAGATGGTGAGTTGTCGCTTTATTGTAATGCTTTTCTATTTTTGATATATCAAAATTTTGCTAGCTCATACATTCAATTTTCTTTGACACCCTTGTTAAGTACAGGTATTCCAAAATTTTGTTAGCTCTTACATTCAATTTGTTAGCTCTTACATGTTATTCTTCAACATACTGAATGCAATTAGTTTTTCTATTAATTTATTTTATAGCCGCTTTGGTATCCTTTCACTTTATAGGAAATGGTTTTTAATTGAGAAACAAGATTGATTTAAATCCTAACAACTCTGAGTTTTAGCTATATATATATATATATATATATATATATATATATATATATATTATATATATATATATATATATATATATATGAGTGAAGTGAATGTGTATAGCACAACCGCTCCACATTTCTCATGATTCTTATTTATTCTTTTGAAGAAGTTCTTCCTGTATACCGTGCTTTAAACTGATTAAAACGTCTATGGCTACTTATTGCAAGAAAATAATATAAAGAACCCTAAGATAGCAGACTCGACTGCCAATGCTTAGTTTTTTCACAAGCAGTCTTATTACAATGTCAAAATGGATGCATGTTTTCTAAAAGTATACGAGTCGAGCTTCATGCATTGTTTGTTATAGCTACTTATTGTCAAATTTGCACAAGATTTTAAGATCTTGGATTAGATTCATCGAGTAAATTATAAGGAATTGAACCAGAATAACTATGCTAAGGAAGGGCACCTGCCAAAATATTTGGCAGTGGTCATGGAGTCATGTTAGTGTAATTCTTTATATGAAGAATTCATTGCGTTTGGGGATTTAAGCATTTGATAGTCTCATAGTTGTGGTGTTCTACTTGTCAATCAAGTATGTTAAATATCTACCACAACTTGCCTCACAATAAGAACCATGGTAAATTGGCATGGTAGTGTAGGTAACCTCTGTACCTGTACTAGAAGTAGATGTGCAATGGGCATTGCAGAAAATTATCTTTCAGTAGATAAAGTATCAATACACTGTAAATTATACTTACATTGCAAGATTTTATTCAGTTTTTCTTATATGGATTTTAGCTACTATACTTTGTAAACACCATTTACTTTGCCAACATATGAAGAGGTTTGTCCGCAGTGCACAGGTATAAAGCTCAATTTTAATCCAAGCTAAAAATTCGAATTGCTCTCGAGTGTTGAATTAATTTGTTGCTTATATGATTTATTTGTTGAGACACTTGAATATTGTATCAGACATGACACAACAAGACACAATATCGACTACGACTCACTCAAGTGAGTTTGGCATGGCGTAGTGTATTGTGAACTAATATTTTTGGATATCCTTGGTATCCAATTTTTTGGATATCCTTTTAATGATGTGGGCTCAGTTTTTTTTAATGATACATAGGGCTATGATGAGAAATTCATACTATTACCAATGATGGTGATCAATATTTATATGGTACACTTGAGTTTTTATATCTGTTTGTGTATCTGTTGCAATAGTGGCCCTTACATCTGTTTGTGTTTCTCCATTTGCATCATTTCTTTATGGATATGATGAGTATCAGATTTTTGGTACACTGTAGTTTTTTATGGTACACTGCAGTTTTTACAACTGAGTGAGTATCACTTTTTATATCTGTTTGAGTATCAGTTCTTTATGTGAGTCAGGGGCGGACCCAGGCTTGGGGTGGGGTGGGCTGGAGCCCACCCCAAAAAAAAATTTACATTTTTTTTCTTCTTTATATATATTTAATTTTTTTATATTAATTAATCTACTTCCAGCCCACTCAAATATTTGGTAGCCCATCCCAGTTATATTTTCTGGATCCGCCCCTGATGTGAGTACTCGTAGTTTGTCAATTACATTCACTTGAATTATCTCTGATACTTGGATCACATTTACTTGAATTCTTCCTGATACTTGGCCAATTATTATATATTGGTTTAGTTTTGCAACACAAAAATCGTGTGAATGTTGGTTCATTTTTGAAGCAAAAACTCTTTGAGAATGCTGCTAAAGGTTTAGTTTTTGAAGCAAACTTTCTCTGAGCCCAAACATATATGTATCTGCTTGTGAGTGTTGGTTCATTTGTTATGCCACTTTTGTGAATGTTGGTTCAGTTTTGAAGCAAAAATGGTTGTGAATGTTGGTTCATTTTTTAATTATGATTCTGACTAAGTTTCATACAATTTTTGAGGTTAGCATGGACATTTGCAATTTTTCCAATAGCATACAATTATTGTTATTGTTATTGTTATTAATTGTTCTATGTCCAATTTGATACCTGTTTGTATCCAGACATATCCATGATACCTGTATGCATCTTTACTCATATTTATTTTCCTTACAGCAAACTGAACCGATATATAATCATCAACGAGAAACTTTACATGATTGATAATTTAGCTAGCCTTCAGATTATTTACATGATTGATACATGTTTGTGTTATAGTTTCAGTATGGCTAGCCTTCAGATTCTTGTCAAGTGATTCAAATTGTCTCGAGTTCTTGTGTATACAGCAATAAAGTCAAACTGTTGATAATTCTTTAATAGTGAGTTGAATATATATAAGATGTAGAGAAGTATATTGATAATGTGTGTTCTTGTTCTCTCAGGAACTTGCTAAAAAATGAAAGTATATGCATGCTGTGAATAGGAAAATGATGTGGATTTGGAAGGGATGTGCTCCGATCTGGTTTGCTATTTTTTGGTTTTATTTTGTATGGTTGAATTATATTTTGTGGTGACAAGTGATGGATGTTTGTAGTTTGGATGTTTAAGTGGTATGGAAACAAAGATGTGGGATCTGTGTACTTTGTGGTTGGATTATAATGTTGTTGGACAAGTGAAGAATACATGTGGTGGGATGTGTATTGGAAGTTTTTGTTGTATGAATAATACAGTTTTTTAATATGAAATTTGGATTTTATAGTAATTGGATGTATGTAGCTTCTGAATTGATATATGTGTGTTTGATTATATATATATAATTCTTGATGAAATTTTGGCAAGCTTCTCTTGACGGTACTTTGGATAGCTTCTCTTGACGGTTGTCAAACGTCAATTTTAATTCAAATCATGCTGCATAATAGCCGTGAATTAATGCTTTTCATGACTGCTAATAGCCGTCATCTAGGTTGGAGTCAAGAAAAGTTTTTGCCTACGTTGACGGTTTCTAAAAACTGATATCTTGACGGCTAAAAACAGTTAAAAAATTACTTCATATGACGACCAAAAACCG
This sequence comes from Iris pallida, assembly GCA_029216955.1. Classification (NCBI taxonomy): domain Eukaryota; kingdom Viridiplantae; phylum Streptophyta; class Magnoliopsida; order Asparagales; family Iridaceae; genus Iris; species Iris pallida. Next base: position 58,756 of record JANAVB010000341.1, read on the forward strand.
TCAAGAAAAGTCCTGCCAGCGACCGTTAAGAAAAGGGGGGACTTTTCTTGACTCCGGCCTACTTGACGGATCCGCAACCGTCAAGATACTCCTTTCTTGACGGGAAAAATCCGTCAAGAAGCATTTTTTCTTGTAGTGATATTGTACCCTTACTATTCTATGCATACCCATTACTTACCTTGCTACTAAGGTATTTATCTTTACCCTTAGAATTGCTTAACTACCTATACATATACATTTATATACGTATATCGATAGTATATCCTTAGGATACCATATGTTCTACCTAATACTTGGCATATCCTACTCATGATACGTCATGATACCTTAATTCATTAAGTATACTATTTTACACCATGCCTTGGCTACCTTACCTATACCCTATTTAACATAACATGTATTCTAGTATCTTATTTCTATATGTACATATACCTATAGATATCTATCTTTGATCTTCGATACATTTATGCATAAATATGTATCCTAGATTACCTATAATTGATATCAAGATATCTATATCCTTATCCTATGATATATATAGCTATAGATTATAGCATATGTTTACCTATATACCTATATATCAATATACCAATATACCCTTCTATTCCATTACCTGTCAAAATTACCCCAGGATATCCTATGCTTATCATACTCTACCAATCATACACACATGGACTCACTCATCATACTCTTAGCACTTGACATCTTGATATTCTATTACCTAGTTCTAATATCCAATATCTTAGTATCTTGACCAATACTTATTCTCCCATATACTTATCCAACTAACTCTAATACTAATACTTGATACCAAATATACCTTACTCGAGTCACAATACTCACTTATCCTTACTAATGATACTTGAGTATCACGATACCAATATCCTCATGGTACCCAAGTATACACTAGTACCTTGCCTACAACTTTAATACCTTGACACATAACTTATCTATATTTGGCTTACTTGATAACCATTTGTATCAACATTAACACACACTAACTAACACATATTACCTAATCAATTTTATATTTATATATATATATATATATATATTATATATATATATTATATATATATATATATTATAATTATATATATATACTAATCATATATATACTTGATAACCTATGATACCTACATTTACTTAATATCCATACTACATAGGCTCATAGGATACACAAAATGCCTATGTCGTATAGTCAGTTTTCTACTTAAAATCATACTGCATCTATTAGACCTATTCACTAAATTCTAGGATTAATTATGTCATATTCCTTCGTATTAGCTTTCCGAAACTTCAACGGATCGCATTTTCGTGTCCGAAATCTCCCGTAATCGCGAAAACACCGAAACACATTCGTCTTTCGGACAACTGACACTCAAACAATTTTACAGAAAGTTCTAGAATGAATTTGGGCTATTAATATATTTGGAAAGCTAACTTCGATTCGGTTCTTTTAAAAAAAATAGGAGATTAATCGGAGTCTTGAGCTAGGAGTTATGACATTTCTAAGTTGCTATGGCTATTAAAAACATGGATAAATATTATAACAAATTTGGATTGTTTTGGACAAAAAAATACATGTATATACCCAAATCTAACCATGTATATCATGAGATACCATGACACAACAGCACGTATCCTATTTAGGAGATATACACCCAATCTCAACTCAAAAAGGATACGAAAGTTCCTTTGGAGACACGTATGGAACACTTGGTGGTTACAAATTCGATTTCTCTAAATTTATATCAAAATAAATGGGAAAAACCTTCAAATAGGAAGAAAAGAGCCTTAAATCCTCTCTAATGGTACTCTAATGCAAATGGGGTCCTAAATGAATGTAGTTACACTAATGAAATAAAATGGAAAGGTTTAGAGAGCTCATACCAAAAGGGAGATGGATTCCTGTCACGACCCGCAGCCGGTTTTCGACGCGAGCTCGTGAGCAAGCCAGCTACGTATCGAGCGGACTCCAGCCCTACTCGAGTACGTATAAGCTTTCCATAACAGGGTATCATGTCTAATCTAAACTATATCTCAATCTACAAGAATAATAAACAAGATGAACAAGATGAGTCATGGTCTGCAGCCCATTAGCATATTGTTCGATTAGACTCCAAGAATGGTATGAGTCTATAAATAAACAGAATATCATGGTATGAAATAGAAGCCGAGCGGAAAATAAAGAAATATCACAAGCAAATACCTGTATCATGCATCGCAATCCTCTACCATCCTGCTCTGCTCACTAACTCCACACAACCGCTAAACCTGAAGAGATCATCAGGCCCTCAGAGGACTAGCAAGATACATAAAATATGCCTACCTAACAGTTTAATCATGCAATAATAAACCAGGGTATAAACATGAACTAGACATGAGACTGACAAGTGGCTACTGACAGGTAACTATGAACACGAATACGGGATCAAGTATGCATAAATGAACTGCTGGAAGATCAATAGAATACCAACCCTCGCCCCGAAAGTGGACTTGCAGGTCAGTTTCAAGACAAGTCACCTTCGCCCCTATGTGACTCGCAGGTGCAAAGGACAACCCTCGCCCCGTGTGTGGACTCACAGGTTGTGGGAAAGACAAAGAAATAGCAGTTCACTCACACATACTTGCAGACACGACTCAGTCAAGATACAGGTGAAGACACGATATGACACAATCACGATACACTAGAGAACCAATCCATTGTGAACTACAAGGCTAACCATGAACAAGGACTATATCTATACTAGCATGCACGATATACAAATCACAAGTAACTAATCAACTAGTAAAACTATATAATAATAGAAATATACATGTAAATAAATTGTAGAGGGAGGCAAGGTATACTTGCCTGGGGGTTGCACGGAGAACCAACAATGTATCGCCAATTAATAAGTCAGAAAGTCCAAGTCATCACAACTGTCTCCGAAAGCTGAAACAAATATTTCCAACATTATCAAAATAGTCAAATTAGCTAGGATTGCCTGTCCTTAAGTCCAATTCTGGACACAGGGGCAAAACGATAATTTCGAGCAAAAATGATATCCGTCGTTGGACCCGCTTTGCACCGAAAAACGTGCCAAAGTCAATGGTCTCTAAAGTCGTCAAACTACATGTCCACGGATCTGGTTTTTCGATACAAACCCAACCGTATGTCCAAAGCTGGATTTCGGAGGGTCGTGCCAAAAATCGCCCGTTAAGTGGGACTGTGGGGCCCGCAAAATGGCGGTCCAATCAACTGTCTCAGAATGGGACCAAACTTGGCATACAAGACCAGAAAAATGATACGATCCTAATGGCGTAGGTTTCGTCTCGATCTAAGGAGCATGCACAAAGTAATTGAAAAACTTGCACATAGGCCGATACGGTGAATTTCGACGGATTTGTATCAAATTTGTCGTGCACACGCGAACAATTTAAATTCCGTCAAAGCCCACGACCACGAAGCCGTTACGCACCTTTCGATGCCTTCGGTTCGCGACCATGTCGCCCGGAATGGCGGGACGTACGTCGTATCGAAGGTTTTTAGTGATTTTAAAAACATGTTTTTGTTAAACTTCGGGATCCGATTTCTTGGCATACGGTCTGTGAAATTTATTCTATAAAAAGGGTTTTAAAGGCCTATGGGTGTCTACAGGATTGTTCAATCATAGTTTTTATATTCTGCGACACGTTGATCGCAAAGTGGTGTTAAACATGCGTACTTGACAGTTTCTAAACTGTTTATTGGAACAGTTTTCCCTTGATCTTTGTATCGATCTCCTGGAGCGATGGCGTGTCCCCATCGAATTTCATTTGTGGGGACTTCTAAAAGGTCATAGGGTTTCTATACCAACTTACGGAATCGAATTTGATGGAGAATACACGGAATAATTAGATCAGGAAGTTGATACCTAGTTTGAATCGGGACAGAGCAGTCCACTGTCCTCGCGCGTGCGTGTGCTACCATCCGCGGCTGTGGCCGCGCGCGGCGGTGGAGCCGACGGTGGATGGCACGTCCAGGGTCGGGAAGGCCGCTCGACGTTATGGGGTTTAGGGTTTTGCTCCTCTCGCCTTTCGATTACATAGTTATATATGGGTCGGGGTCCGCTCGGTTTAACATGGGAGAGTAGCTCGCTGCTATGCTGGGGAGATTGGAGCTGGGCTGGAAGAGTAATGGACTGGGGTTGCTGCTATTGGGCTGTAGGAGAGGGTGGTCCTGTCGGGCTGTGCAAATTATCGGGAGATGCTCGGGCTAAGTGGGCTGGGGGAGAGCCGAGTTTGCTCAGCTGGGGTCGGGAATTTGCTCTGGGCTGGGTTGAGTTCTAAGGAGTTCGGGTGGGCTCAGCTAGCTTGGGCCCATGGCAGGTTGGGGGGTTCTGCTACAGCCCGGGTTGAGCTGGGCTCAATTATTTCTTTGCTTATTTTTTTCTTTTTCTTTTTCTATTCTTTATTTATATTTCTTATTAACATATAATATCCTCATATACATAAATATCCATATATATATTATTAATATATATATATATATATATATATATATATATATATATATATATATATATATCTATATATATATATAAAATATATATATATATATTATATTATATATATCTATATCTATATTCACACACAAATACACATATATAATAATACGACCACAAATTCTAAATAGTTTCATAAAATCTTTATCTATAATATATATATAGATTATAAATATGTGCATGTATAATAAATACATAGTGTACTCTTGAAATCTCCTAAAGGTAACAAGTGGTTATAACATACAAATTTATCCTATTTACAAGAATTATAAATACCTTATACGTGTATAAAGCTATATATATATATATATATATATATATATAATAATATATATATATATATATATTATAATATATTATTATATCATATACAACATATATACACTTCTGTATTCCCTAGTATTCTGCATATTAAATTAGGAAATTCTAACAATATTTGCAATGATACTATAGTTCCAAAATAAAGTATCCAAACAATATTAATAATACTGATATTATATAGATAACAATTATTTTAGGAAAATAATCATTTGACCATTTGTAATAGAATGCGAAATACACCGTCAAAATATTATCGACACGGACGTCTATGGACGCACTACCCTACTATATGGGCTTGGGCTTGGTTCGGCCCAGTTCGGACTAACTTGGTTCAACCGGGTTCCTGCAAGGTCAATAAATCTAATAATAATTAATTAAACTTATTTATAATAGTCATGTCACAACTTAGCCTAGTTTTTTCTAGTTAGGGCACACCTATGGCTTGGCATTCCTCTACCATGACTAAACACTAGTCAAAGCACGCTACTGCACTATTCGTGCCATGATTTCTAGTCGTCTGGTACTTCAAAACTCAAGCATGGCTACATTCATCTACCGTAATAATTAACTAAATAATTATTCATAATATTCTAAAATCACTATTATATCAAATAAATAATAAAATAATTTTAAAAAAAATTCTCCGGGAAGGGAAGCTACAAATTTACCCATCTAAAATAATTTCGTCCTCGAAATTCCAATTCATGACTATTCCTTAAAATTCAAGGTCCTTAATCTCCTCAATTTAATTTCTCAAAAATATTTTGTAACATTATTTAGTCATTTTATAACTCTGAATACTTGAGGACATCTACCCACCTTTGGTCATACTACTCTCAAAATAGGGTCGCTAACATCTTGTAATCTTCTAGTGGCTAACAATTCTACCAACAGATATCTAGGGCGTATGGTATCTATAATCCCCCATATCTATAAAAAACCAGTATTTAATAGTCAAGCATATTATACTATAACTTAAGAATTTCAGATAAGTTCTAGACAGCACGATCGTTCGTCCCCCCCCGAAATAAAGGGACGAAAATCAATGGTACGGGAAGCAAGGGAGTATAATTGAGAGCAAATATGGAGTTTTCTAGGACGCAGAGATTTCTAGGAGAATTTTCAAGGCAGAGTGGATTGAGATTTCTAAGGGCTTAGTCATTGTCGCAGGCTCGTACCAGTACAGTTACATAACCGGTACGATATGCTCTGACCTGCATGGGCCACCACAAAAACTTGTCACGACCCGCACCCGATTTCGGACGCGGGCTCGTGAGCAAGCCAGCTACGTATCGAACGGGCTCCAGCCCGACTCGAGTACGTATAAGCTATCCATAACAGGGTATCATGTCTAATCTAAACTATATCTCAATCCACAAGAATAATGTAAAATAAGAATGAACAAGTATGGGTCATGGTCTGCAGCCCATTAGCATATTGTTCGATTAGACTCCAAGATGGTATGAGTCTATAAATAAGCAGAATATGTCATGGTATGGAATATGAAGCACGAGAGGATAATAAAGAAATATCACGAGCAAATACCTGTATCATGCATCGCAATCCTCTACCATCCTGCTCTGCTAACTAACTCCATACAATCGCTAAACCTGAAGAGATCATCAGGTCCTCAGAGGACTAGCAAGATATATAAATATGCCTACCTAACAGTTTAATCATGCGATAATATAACCAGGGTATAAACCGGAACTAGACATGAGACTGACAAGTGGCTACTGACAGGTAACTATGAACACGAATACGGGATCAAGTATGCATAAATGAACTGCTGGAAGATCAATGGAATACCAACCCTCGCCCCGAAAGTGGACTCGCAGTTCAGTTTCAAGACAAGTCACCTTCGCCCCGTATGTGGACTCGCAGGTGCAAAGGACAACCCTCGTCCCGTGTGTGGACTCGCAGGTTATGGAAAAGACAAAGGAATAGAAGTTCACTCACACATACTTGCATACATGACTTAGTCAAGATACATGTGAAGACACGATAGGACACAATCACGATACACGAAGACCAATCCGATATGAACTACAAGGCTAACCATGAACAAGGACTATATCTATACTAGCATGCATGATATACAAACACAAGTAACTAATCACTAGTAAAACTATATAATAATAGAAATATACATGTAAATAAACTGTAGAGGTAGGCAAGGTATACTTGCCCGGGGTTGCACGGAGAACCAACAATGTATCGCCAATCAATAAGTCAGAAATCCAAGTCATCACAACTGTCTCCGAAAGCTGAAACGAACATTGCCAACATTCTCAAAATAGTCAAATTAGCTACGATTGCCTGTCTTTAAGTCCAATTCTGGACCCAGAGGCAAAACGGTAATTTCGAGCAAAAACGATATCCGTCGTTGGACCCGCTTTGGACGACGAAAAGCATGCCTAAGTCAATGGTCTCTAAAGTCATCAAACTACATGTCTACGGATCCGATTTTTCGATACGAACCCAACCGTATGTCCAAAGTTAGATTTCGGCGGGCCGTGCACAAAATCGCCCGTTGAGTGGGACTATGGGGCCAACAAAACTGCGGTCCAATCAACTGTCTCAGAATGGGACCAAACTTGGCATACAAGACCAGAAAAATGATACGGTCTAGATGGCACAAGTTTCGTCTCTATCTGACGAGCGTGCACAAAATAATGAGAAACTTGCACAGAGGCCGATATGGTAAATTTTGACGGATATGTATCAAATTCGTCGCACACACGCGACCAATTTGAATTCCGTCAAAGCCCACACGACCATGAAGCCGTTACGCACCTTTGATGCCTTCGGTTCGCGACCACGTCGCCTGAAATGGCGGGACGCACGTCGTATCGAAGGTTTTAGTGATTTTAAAAACAGGTTTTTGTCAAACTTCGGGATCCAATTTTTCGACATACGGTCTGCAAAATTTATTTCTACAAAAAGGGTTTTAAGGCCTATGGGTTGTCTACAATTGTGTCAATCATAGTTTTTATATTCTGCGATACGTTGATCGCAAAGGTGCTAAACATGCGTACTTGACAGTTTCTAAACTGTTTATTGGAACAGTTTTCCCTCGATCTTTGCATCGTCTCCTGGAGCGATGGCATGTCCCCATCGAATTTCATTTGTGGGGACTTTTAAAAGGTCATATAGGGTTTCTATACCAACTTACGGAATCAAATTTGATGGAGAATACGGAATAATTAGATCGGGAAGTTGATACTGGTTTTGAATCGGGACAGAGCGGTCCCCTGTCCTCGCGCGTGCGCGCGCTGCCAGGGTTTAGGGTTTTGCTCCTCTCTCCTTCGATTACATAGTTATATATGGGTCGGGGTCTGCTCGGTTTTAACAGGGGAGAGTAGCTCGCTGCTATGCTGGAGAGATTGGAGCTGGGCTGGAAGAGTAATGGGCTGGGGTTGCTGCTATTGGGCTGTGGGAGAGGTGGTCCTGTCAGCTGTGCAAATTATCGGGAGATGCTCGGGCCAATTGGGCTGGGGAGAGCTGAGTTTGCTCAGATGGGGTCGGGAATTTGCTCTGGGCTGGGTGAGTTCTAAGGAGTTCGGGTGGGCTCAGCTGGCTTGGGTCCATGGCAGGTTGGGGGGGGGGGGGTTCTGCTACAGCCCGGGTTAAGCTGTCCAATTATTTCTTTGCTTATTTTTTTCTTTTCTATTCTTTATTTATATTTCTTATTAACATATAATATCCTCTATACATATATATATATATATATATATATATATATATAATATATATATATATATATATATATATTATATATATATTATAGATATATATATATATACATATATATGTATATATTCAGTTAATGTTGTACCCCCAATGTTTTGT
>JANAVB010000342.1:0-12575 GCA_029216955.1 Iris pallida
CAAAAGTGCGACGTAAATCTTGAATCTCGGTCCGAGGTGATACAGACTGGCACACCGTACAATCTGACAATCTGCCTGAGGTACATCTCTGCTAACTGAGCTGTCGACTAACCAACTCTGAACGGAAGAAAGTGAGCTACCTTCGTGAGTCGGTCAACTATAACCCAAATAGCATCTCGACCAGTTGGGGATCTAGGCAATCCAGTTACGAAATCCATGATCACATGCTCCCACATCCATTCTGGAATCGGCAAGGGCTGAAGAAGTCCAGCGGGTCTCTGATGTTCAGCATTAACTTGTTGGCAAACCAAACACCGAGAGACAAACCGAGATATCTTCCGCTTCATGCCATTCCACCAGAAATGTTGTCAGATATCACGGTAGATCTTCGTACCGCCCGGACGAATGGAATACTGTGAACTGTGAGCTTCTAACATGATCTCCTGCCTGATATCTCCACTGGGTACAGAAAGACGCTTACCATGTCGAAGTGTACCATCCTCATGAATGTACAACTCTGGTCTTCATCCTGCCTTACACTCTATCCTGAGTCGCTGAAGCTTAGAATCTGTTGACTGTGCCATCCGAATCCTTTCAACTATAGTGGACTGAACTTGCATACTGGCCATCAATGCCACACTGGAAGGGAGAACAACTTCTATATCCATCTTCTGAAGGTCGGCTAATAGTTCTGGCTGCGCTGTTAGGAAATAAACTCCGGCTCTCCTGCTCAAAGCATCTGCAACAACGTTGGCCTTCCCAGGATGATACTGCAAGTTGACATTATAATCCACAAGCAGCTCCAGCTATCTCCTCTGACGCATGTTAAGATCCTTCTGAGTGAAAACATACTTCAGGCTCTTGTGGTAGGTGAAAATCTCCACCCTATCTCCGTACAAGTAGTGCCTCCACAACTTAAGTGCAAACACTACTGCTGCCAGCTCCAAGTCATGGGTTGGGTAATTCCTCTCATGATCACGAAGTTGTCGTGATGCATAAGCTATTACCTTCCCATGCTGCATCAGAACACATCCTAATCCTCTGCTCGAGGCATCACAATACACCGAGAATCCCCCGGTTCCATCTGGAAGCGTGAGAATGGCTGCCGTTATCAGGCCTCGCTTCAACTGTTCAAAAGAACTCTGACACTCTGCTGTCCAAGCAAACTGTACATCCTTACGGGTCAACTGGGTCAATGGCACTGAAATCCGAGCAAAATCTGAAACAAATCGCCGGTAGTAGCCGGCCAATCCAAGAAAACTGCGAAACTTTACAACTATGTTGGGCACCGGCCACGACTCAATAGCCACAATCTTTTGGGGGTCCACTTCTACTCCTCCTCTGGTAATAATATGACCCAAGTACGAAATGCGATCGAGCCAGAACTCGTATTTACTGAACTTGTCATATAACTGGTGCTCCCTGAGAATCTGGAGGATAACTCTGAGATGCTGCTCAATCTCCGCTTCACTCTTCCTTAGACCACGATGTCATCCAAGAACACGATCACAAACTGATCCAAGTAAGGCATGAAGATGCGATTCATGAGGTCCATGAATACTGCCGGCGCATTGGTTGCTCCAAATGGCAAAACCAGAAACTCCCAATGCCCATATCTCGGCCTAAAAGCTGTCTTCGTGATGTCTTGCTCTCTGACTCTGATCTGATGATATCCTGACCGCAAATTAATCTTCGAGAATACTGATGCCCCCTTGAGTTGATCAAACAAGTTATCTATCCTTGGGAGAGGGTATTTGTTCTTGATTGTCACCGAGTTCAAGGTACGATAGTCAACACATAACCTGGACGTACCATCCTTCTTTTTCACAAGAAGCATCGGGGCTCCCCAAGGCGATCCACTAGCACGAATGAATTCCTTGGTTCTGAGTTCCTCACTCATCTTGTATAAGATCTCCAATTCTGACGGCGCCATCCTGTAGACTCTCTCTGATGCTGGGGCCGTCCTAGGAATCAAGTCTATAGTAAACTCGATCTCCCGTTCTGGGGACATACCTGGAAGCTCTTCTGGGAAAATATCTGGAAACTCTTTCACTATCCGGGGCAACTGCAATGCTGCTACTGCCATCCGCAATACTGGAGGAGAAGGCTCAACTTCGCCTCGGGAGAAAGAAAACTCTGGCTCGCCTGGAATGCTAAAAACAACCCTACAAATATGGCAGTCTATTCTAGCATACTGGTTCCTCAACCAATCCATCCCTAAGACCACATCATAATCAGCTATCGGGAATTCTATCAATCTAGCGAGAAATTCCTTACCGCTAACTACGATCCGACACGAGAAAAATACTCTATCGACTCCCACAAGTCCGTTACCAGTAAGTATATTGAGCCTTACTGATAATGACTCGGGCTCCAATCCTATCCGTGTCGCGAATTGTGCAGACATAAAAGAATACGATGCACCAGAATCAAATAAAGCAGAAGCTGGAAGGGAGTTGACGAGAATAATACCTGCCACTACCTCTCCTGGTGCCAATCCTTCCTCCACGGTCATCACCATAGCCTGACCATGCCTTCGGGGTGCTGGTCCCCTCTGCTGAAATCCTCGCTGCCTGCTCTAACTCTGGGCTTGGGCTTGTGCATACTGCTGGGGGTTCTGCTGCTGGAATACTTGGGCCTGAGACGGCAACGGCCTCGGCAATAGGTACTGCTGCTGCTGCTGATAGACCTGTGCTAGTCCTCTCACCGAGGAGCTAGAAAGATTGGACGATGATGAACCACCCCTATTCGGGCAGGATCCAACCCTATGGTCTGCTGCTCCACAAGCCAGACACAATCCCTGTGCCCTGCGACACTCTGCTACCACATGGCCTGGCTTTCCACAATGAGAACAACCGACTGCGAAAGACTGCTTCTGCTTCTGCTGCTGCTGCTGACGGTACGTCGGGGTTGAATGCTGGACCGACTTCACTAAGGCCGCCCGCCTCGAAGCTCTAATAGTCAAAGCCCTGGCTACCGGGGCTGGTGCTGAAGACTGATTCATCTGGCCGTGGGATCTCTTCCGACATCCGGACCTATCCACAATCCTCTGGGGGGTATACTTATGCCTCCTAGCTGCTCTCAAGACTGCATTAAAAGTCTGATGCTCAAACTGTTCCACTGCAAACAAAATCTCGAGGTGGAGCCCCTATTGGAACCGCTGGGCTCTATCATACTCGGTTGCCACCAAGGTGGGAGCAAACTGGCTGAGTCTCGAAAATCGGCCGTATATTCGTCGACCGTCCTCCCTCCTTGCTTCAGATTGGTGAACCTGGTATGTAGATCATACCGAGCCACGACATCAAAATACTTGGTCTGGAATCTCTCTCTGAATACCGCCCAAGCAAAGGGTGCTGCTAATCCAACGACATACGCCGCCCACCAGCTGCGGGCAAGATCTAGCAACTGCAAGCGCACTACGGCTACCTTCTCATTCTCTGGAGCCCTGGCTGCTTCTAGAATCACCTCTGTATCCTGAAGCCAAGCATCTGCGGCGATCGCATCTTCACTACCGTCGAAGAATGGAGGGTTCAAGCGCTTGAAGCTGTTGGCCGCGTTGTTACCATGATGATTGCCCCTGGTCAAAGCATCCGTCACTGCCTGGTACAAGGCATCTCCTCGACGATCTTGGGAAGCTGTCAAGGTCCTGACGAGTCCTACCAAAGTGCCGTCATCAGGTTCTGCAGGCTGGACTTCCTGGACTGGTGGCTCTCCGCCAGAAGGCACGACTCTGGAGGCTACTCCGGAGTGCTGGGCTTGATCTCCAGGTTATGGCTGGTCTACGGGAGGTGCTCCGCCTTGCTGACCGGCAGGTCCAGGAACGGTGCCGCTGAAGAAGATGACATAGAAAACAATAAGGAAGAACCAGGACAGATCAACGATACAAGCATTTGATCAGGACAAGAATCCAGGGATTTAGATGATACAGGCAGAGATCAAGGGCGAATATTGATTGAGACATCTATCCGGTAAACCCTTATATATCTTGATTTACAAGACCTGTATGGGCCACCACTTAAACCATGTCACGCCCCAGAACCAGAATACTGGAGAGCGGGGGCAGACATAGCCAGCTACGTATATGAAATAGAATCCATCTCGCTATACGGTCACGGCTGTCTAGATACATGATGGTTTAACTACAAGCCAGCAGTCTCTTAAGGTCATAACAAGCCTATTATCTCAATCACACGCAAGTAAGTAAAAGTTACAAGATGTATGATCATTAAATATACAATAGTAAGGCGTCCCAAACATTACATATTCAGCTGATCATGAAGCTATTCGTTACAAAATTTAGGACTAGCAAGAGTTTAGTCATACATGATCAACCCTAGGATCTGTCAATCATGTTACAGCCCATAGGCAGACAGTAAGTGAATTGCAACCGAGCTAAACAGGTGCTCGTCGGCTAAACGCCTCAAAAGACTATTTTTACAATAGAGTAGGAGATCAAGAATAAACCCACTCGTTGCCAGGGTTCCGTCTAGTGGCCACCTATCTGGCTGGAAGGTCGGTAGATCCTCTGGAGCTGCTCCAAAATCTGGCCATACAAAACCAGCTGGGTCGGACCCCAAAAAGAGCAAGTGCCACAAAGGAGGCTTCACTTGTGAACTATAACCAGCAATCAGCACAAGGATATAAATAAATTATGTACTAGAAATAAAAAAAATATATCAGGATGATATACGACGAGATAACCATGGAACTATTCAGATAACCAGGTTACAACCCGTAAACCAAATAAGGACCAGGGTTGTAACCCTTCGTCTGAACAGAACTTGGAATTCTCACCATTTATCGGTAAAATAAATATAAGCATTCTGGTCATGCAGTAACCTGGAACAGGATCAGGACAAGACTAGACTGGTTAGACTCCATCCAATCATTTTACGGCCAAGCAAGAATTACGGCTTGATACTTTAACTAACTAGGGTTGTCACATGCCTAATTACTAACAAGATGCAGTGAGATTATTCCACAGCCACAAGCCCTGCAGACCATCCAGGTTACCCAGGTCAAAAATTAGGGGTTGAATTCAGGTGGGTAGATCGTCCAAGAAACGCATGTACCCTTAGGTAGCTTGAAGGGTGCAACACATGACAGTGTGCTGGAAATGTGCCCTACTCGACGGCAGGCTACAAATCCCAAGCGCACCCAGGTAACGGGATTGCCTGTAGCTGGGAAATCTCTTCATGACTACTGTATTAATCTAGTTATTAGCCTTAGTCCATTTCAGTAGGTACTCCTGACCGTGGTACTCAGGAGTCCCATCCTAGACATGATACAAGACAAGACTAGATTATTTGTACAAGCACAATCGCCCACGGTGTCCTAGGTTATTTATACAGGTCATGTCATATCATGGAGCCGTCACAACAGCTTATCAAGATATCAGGTCAGGTTATCATGTCAAGTGTACCTTGTCAAGAATACGCCACGGCGGGCCACTATCATGTCATGCTCAATTATCATTCCCAAACATATTAAGTAAATTCATGATTATCAAGTTCATGACAAAAGGCATGGCGTAAAGACATATAATAAAGTTGAAGGTGTATGCCATAGGAACTCAAGTTATACTGAGAGCTACATGGCCGGGGCATAATAGTAATAATTAAAATATTCATAAAATACAAGCTATGAAAGAGTCATGCAGCTGGGAGTGTTGGGCGCACATGCGGCTGACGAATAGTGGTCCCATGCGGCTGGCTGGGTTCGGCCTTATGCGGCAGCGAGTGCTTAAGTTAATGCGGCTCAGGGTGAGCGAAGTCCCATGCGACAGCGGAGAGCAATGCCTATGCGGCTCAGAAGGGGAGAGTACTCATGCGGCCGAGAGGGGCTGTACATATGCGGCTGGGAGTAATGGATGTGTATGCGGTTCGAAAAAAGGGGCCCCATGCAGCTGGCTGGAAGCCGAGCCTATGCGGCTGGCGGAAAGCACTCATGCGGCCGGGTCGAACGGAGTCTTATGCGGCCAGAAAGAGATGGGTCGCATGCAGCTCCGAGGTCACCGGGCTTATGCGGCTGGCTATGAGCAGAACTCTATGCGGCTGGGAGAGTCTCAGCCTCATGCGGCTAAAGCTAAGTTCCAAGCGGCTAAAGTAGTTTATGCGGCAAATATAGCCATACGGCTAGAAACTTGCCGCATGAGAATTCATGCGGTCAAGTACTGCTCTTCTTTCTCACTTGTCCGAGGAGAAGAGCCATGAAATCTACAGCTTCAAGTTTCACAATTCCTTCATCCGAGGTCGGAATCCAAACTTTTATAGGTCAAAACAGGGCAGAATGAAATACTCTACCACATGGAACCATCAAAACTTAGAAATAATAGATCAAAACCCAATAAATTCGAAATTAAGATAAACTTAGATCAACAAAAAACTAGCCATGGAAAGTAAAAAATGTCAAGTACTAAAGTGTGTTAAAATGCTGTAAGAAAGAGAATAAAGCAATAAAATTGGAGTTTTCCCATGAAGCAAGTTGCACTTGTCTAGACCTCACTCTCTCTGGTAGGTGCAGGAGTCAATAGAGGAGAAGAAGAGTAATAAGGAGAGAGAAAAGAGAATGTATGATAAATACTAAAGGTGGTAGTAGGTAGGGGTTCACCCTTGATTCATAATGACCCAAGGCAAAACCAAGCCGAACCAACCCATGAAATAAACCAAGTCATAAATAAAAGCTAAGCAAGAGATCATGCAATACATAAATAATACGTAAACGTATACCCAGATACGTAGTACGAACAACAGTCATTACACCAGTGCTTCAAGTACATCAACAGTGATGGCATCGTGAAGATGGAGTTTGCCGATGTCGATCCTTTTAAGGGTATTGAAGCCTACTATGGAGATTCGGTACTTTACCAATCTCAACCCTCCAAGGATGACGGCACAAAGCTGACGATGAAGGTGAAGTGAGTTCATCCGCCAGTGATAGTCCCCTAATTATTCGAGTCAAAGGACGTACTATTCCAAAGAGTACTCCAAAGCCTCTCACAATCTGGGTTAAAAAGAAGAATCCTGATAAGGTCAAAACATTGACCATTACTCTCCGTAAAATACCTCGGGTAGAACCTGCTAAAGTTCGTCCTTCCAATCTTGAAAAGTTATCCTATGTGGCGAACTTGGCCAAGTCTGTGGCTCATGTTCCAAACAATGATCCCCTCAATGAGTATATCAATACTCAAAATAATATACCTTTAGTGGATGATCTTATCCCTGAAGAAGAACTTGCATATTTTCTAAGTAAAGGTTTATCTTTGAATTACTACAATGTCTACCAATCTGTAAACGAGTAGATAGATACGATATACGCCCTAGAACACGACATAGGACCATATCTCTGTATGCCGGTCACGACGCCTCGTCTACGGAAAAAAGTCTGGCCAGAAGATATCTTCTACTTCATCGTCCCAGCTAGAAAGAAGGGTGAAGAATTGATCATCTTTGGTCGAATAATTGGCGAAAAAAAGTTTGTTCTGGACTCTACTTCTCCTAATACCAACACTGAAGCTTACTATAATTATAGGAAAATGCAACTTTACCGATATAGTTGGCAGACCAAGAATATCATCCAAAACATGGGATATGATATAAAAAACAACCAGGGGCGAAACTACGTAAGGGACGACGATTACCAATACGTCACTTTGCTCCTCCTGGCAAACCCAAGAACTATTATCAACAAAACGGTATTCGTTTGGGTTATGTTACTCCTCTAACAACTCCTAAAGGATCAGACGTCGAAGCTGATAGTTGTTCTCATTCTTCTCATTCCTGTCTCTAGGATTTAGACTCTAGCATTGGAGACATGTTCAAACCAACTTTGTCCGTCAACATGGTGTCAATTAACTAAATTATAGATGATGTCCAATCGATCGAGATTGAACAATGGGCTCAAAAGATGGATACTAGATGGGAGTTACGTTTCGAACAACGTGAACCACGTACTGAAGACGAAGTCATCCAAGTTAATTTAGGAGATGAATCATCTCTTAAACCAATCTTCATCAGCAAAAGTCTGTCTGGCAAAGAACGACAATCTTTTATATAGCTTGTAAGAGAATATATTGATGTCTTTGCATGGAGCTATGAAGACATGCCAGGCTTGTACCCTAAAGTTACTATACACTGCCTAAATATCTCATCCAAAGCTAAGCTAGTGAAGCAGCAGCAACGACGATTCTGACCAAATATCATAGAGGCCATCGAGAGTGAAGTCAAGAAGCTTATTTCAAGCGGGTTCATTCGCGAAGAACAACACCCTGACTGGGTCGCTAACATTATGCCAGTTATGAAAAAGAATAATAAAGTTTGAGTCTTTATCGATTACCACGATTTGAACTCTGTATGCCCGAAAGATGAGTTCCCTCTACCGATCACCGACGTAATGATCGACAATACTTGCCGCTTCGAGTGGATGTCCTTCATGGATGGGTTCCCAGGCTACAACCAGATCAAGATGCTCCCCGACGATAAGAAACACATATATTTTCGAACACCGTTGGGGGTATATTGCTATACGGTGATGCCCTTCGGATTAAAAAATACTGGGGCAACATACCAGCGAGCTATGAACATAATTTTTTACAATCATTTACGCAAAACAGTGGAATGCTACCAAGACGATATCGCAGTTAAAAGTCGTCTCAAGGGCAACTACCTCCAAGATTTGAGAAGTGTCCAAACTAATGTGTGCAAACCAACTCAAGATAAATCCAACCAAGTCTTCTCTGGGAGTCTCCAGCGGTAAGTTCCTTGGTTTTGTTATCACTTCAAAAGGTATACATCTTAACCCAGAGAAAGTAAAAGTTATCCTCGATATGCATCCCCAAGAAATCTCAAAGAGCTACGCGGACTTCAAGGAAGGCTAGTCTACATCAGATGATTCATTTCAAATCTTTCTTGAAGGTGTCAACTGTTTACTCAGCTCATGAAGAAAGAAGTATCTTTCGTCTGGACTGAATAATGTCAACACGCATTTGACGACATCAAGAAGTATCTCACAAGTCCTCCAGTATTGGTGGCTCCAATAATGGGAAAGCCCTTCTTTTTATATGTTCGTGCTATAGACCATTCCCTTGGTGCCCTATTAGCTCAGAAGAAAAAAGGCGACCATGAATAGGCAATCTACTACCTCAGCCGCACGATGGTGGGTGCCGAGAATAGATACATACCTGTGGAAAAGGAATGTCTCGCACTGGTATTTGCTATCCAGAAGACACGCTACTATGTGTCTGGACAGACTATTCACATCATATCTAAAGTCAATTCTTTCAGAATACTCATGACTAAACCAGATTCTCTTAATTCTCGTTTAGCTACATGGACGATGCTGTTGACTCCATACGATATGTTGTTCGTCCCTCAGAAGGCAGTAAAAGGCCATGTGTTAGCTAATTTCCTAGCAGCTCATCCGGTGCCAAAATCTTCCAAACTCTACGATAAAATCCCGGATGAAGTATTGGAGTCTAACATCGCAACTGAGAAAATCCCCATTTGGCGAATGTCCTTTGACGGTACATCTAGAACAGGACCTAAAGAAAATATCGTGGCCGGAGTAGGCATCGTGCTTGTGTCACCTGACCATCTGGTTATACACTGTTCATATTCTCTCGTGGAACCCTGCACTAACAACGTGGCCGAATATAATGCCCTACTGATCGGCCTTCAACTGGCAAAACAACTGGGAGTTGACTATCTAGAAGCTTACGGCGATTCTAAGCTAATAGTTAGTCAGGTCCGAGGGGATTATGAAGTTCGTTATGAAGACCTCATCCCATATCACAAAGCAACAATCAAATTGGCTTATACTTTTGCTGGATTCTTTATCGAGCACGTGCCTCGATTACAGAATATAGAAGTAGATACTTTAGCCAGTCTTGCTGCTTCTTTGACCGTCTCTACCAATACTCAGCATTCGATCACAGTGTCTGGTCGAAAGCTATTCTATGTGAAAGATGCCTTGCATATTCATCATAGTTATGCAACAGAAACTAACATCAATGTTAAAGACTGGAGATTTTCTTTCATAGACTACACCATCTACGGAATCCTCCCTGAGGACCCAAAAGAAGCAGTGTCTGTCCAAAGGCGATCCCGTGGATATTACTATGATACGGCTACCAAAATGCTGTACCGACGCTCTTACGACGGGCTACTGTTATCACGACTCGCACCCTAGAGTAAGGGCACGAGAAGTGGGTACGTCCAGCCTACGCCGCAGTGTCGGCGGTAGAACGTTGTCCTATGTCAATCATCTAACAATATAAGGTACCGATACAGTATATACACTCCTAATGGAGGTGATAAAACAGAATACAGTCTCAATCACATCTAAGGTGAAATACGATAAGATAGATATGAGATGAAATCCACAGAGATAAAAATAGATAGAAGTCTAAGTGTCTAAGATAACACAAATCCAGAAACATCCTAAATCTCAAATACAGTAATCCAGAGAATAAATACAACTAAAAATCACTAATCTAAACTAATGGTGTGTCATCCACTGCTAAGGAATCTTGCTGGAGATCCAGGTCACAAAAATCCCCTAGGGTAGTCCCATGGTAAGTGGTACAGGGTTCCTCATCATCCTCTGTAAAAATTTTAACAAGTCCAGTCAGGACAGGAGTAAGCACAATACATCTCATGCTAATCATAATAGGTTAGGAAATATAAACATATAAGAGAGTACGATACATGAAACTGAAAGAATGTACATGATGTAAATAGAGAGAACT
Source organism: Iris pallida (assembly GCA_029216955.1). NCBI lineage: Eukaryota > Viridiplantae > Streptophyta > Magnoliopsida > Asparagales > Iridaceae > Iris > Iris pallida. The sequence continues at coordinate 10,745 of JANAVB010000342.1, forward strand.
GTAATAAAAATATCTACTATAAGTAGAGAACTATCAGTGACTAGTGATTTAGAGTACAAAGTCTACATGTGAACGACTAGATTTGCACATGAATATACTAAAGAGACGCACATGGTTATACTACTTTGGAATTATTCACATGACTATTTATACTCATCCATACCCCAATCAATACACAAGGATCCAGACACGTTATGTTGCGCGCATGATTTTCATATGAAAGCCCATAAATGGTTGCACATGAAGTATACATGAGGGCTCATAAATGAGTGCACATAAATTTCACATGAAGGCCCATAAATGGGTGCACATGAAGTATAGGTTATACATGAAGTACACGAGAAACATGATCGAACATGAGAGCACATGAGAGTACACGAGCGTGCATGAACGAGCATGAAGCACATGAGAAACAAGAATAATATGAGAGCGAGGAATACATGATGTACATGAAACACACGACATGATGTATCCGATGCTCTCGGGGGGATAACATCTTAATATAGGGATCCATACAGTACCAATCCGTGATAATATCGTGACAACATCAAATAAGGTAATCTAGAGCAGGAATATAATCCTAAGCAAGTTATGAAATGATCAGAGAATGTACACGCCTGGTATCCTGAATATCTGAAGAGAATATACTGTCCGAGGAGTGGTGTCTGGCTCCTATAGAACAGTATAAGTCACTACATGTCCAAAATAGTAAAATAGACTGCTACAATGAATCTACATGATGTCTAGGTCAAGCTAGACTAAAGTCAACACTTGTTCAACTCTAGTCATCCACACTAGTCAAACTAGGTCAATTAGGTCAAGTTCTAGCCCAATCAAGTCTAACAAGTCTCACTAGGCCTAAACAAGCCTAGGCTAGCACTCACACAATCACAAGGCAATGAGAACCACAACAATACATAATATAAAATAGATACTATATATAAATACATACCTTCACACATACATGCATATCCACATTACATACATATTTATATATATAGGCATATGTTACATCATGCATATTTATATAGTTACATAGATATATACATTCATGCACATTTACATACATACTTTTATACATTAAATATGTTAACATTCATTACAATGCATTATATTTTACTTATACCTTTGATTGATTTATTCATTCATATATGACATTCATTCATTCATTTATACATGCATTCATTCATGTTATCACTATATACATACTTAATTCATGTATCCACACATACATACATGGATACACAACATACCGGTATACATTCATACATGTTATATTGCATACATACATATCATGTATACATACATACATTACATACATGCCTACATACATATCATATATGCATAATTGCATTCATTCATTCACCTATACATACATACATAGATGCATACATACATATTTGAATACATTATCTACTTGAATATATTATATTTATATATGCATACTCTACATTATATTATATACTTACATGCATCTACATATTATATACATTATATACAACATGTAAAAATAGAAGAGGGAAAAAGGGGAAAAATTGAAATGGAAAGGGAAGTGAAGGAAAAATGTAAGAAAAAGGAAAAACGGTGGACATATACATGCTTGCATCATATATTCTACAGTACCATACATGCTATCTTATATATTACATTATATTATGTATACATTATGCATTCATATCTATCATTACATGTAAACCTTGTATTCATATCTAGCATTTATTATATACTTTCATGCATACATTGTATATCATTCTTTCATTCATACATTTATGCATTGCTCACATACATTACATTGATTGTGTTCCTACATGCTTACATTCAACCATATATA
>JANAVB010000343.1:0-34209 GCA_029216955.1 Iris pallida
AACCACTAGAACCACCAACGACATTTGATATCTATTTGTTTTATATAGAATCAAAGGCTAGTGAATCTCCAAATAATTCGTAATCGAATCGCACCATCAACCCAAAAGAGATGGGTCGATCTGGAATCTTCATCTTCGTTGTACGCATAGAAGAAATCTGGGTCAATGCCCTCCTTAGCTTGAAGAAATGTTAGTGTTGTCGTAGCAACAACATCGTCTAGTCCTCTACTATCTTTAGCTAAAGCATTATATAAATCTTTTTTCGTCCATCCAACCTTATCCTAGCCACCATTCTAGTGGAAAAATAAATTCCATACCTCTGAAGTCGTCATCCCGGATTGTTTCATTAGCTTAGTTTGTTCCAAGTCTGCGGCTGATATCTTACGATGGGTTCTTAAAAATTTACTAGTGTGTAATTATTTTCAATGATATACTATTAATAGCAACATGCATATCATATCTCCACTTTTTTCTAATTTTTTTTAGTTTGTGTTACCCCTCCCCCCATCCTTCATGTGCAAAACAAAATATTAAAAATTGGGCGCTTCTTTTTCCGGGTTTGAGCTTCTTCTTCTTTTTCATACAATTATGCTATCAAAAATTCTATTTGGCTTCCAAAAATCTTGGAAGATATGATCTCCCATGACATGGCATGGTGACATGGCATAATTTATTGTAAACCATCATAATTCCGATGATGTCGATTTTAGGTAGATTTTGATTATTCCATTAGCCTTAATTATCATTGATATGATTAGTATGCTATTAATGTAAGAAACTCAGAAGTTATCAATGTTTACCATAATTATTATTGCTTTTATAATTTGTTTGGTTATGTACATCATGAATGTACATAAATGTTTTTTTTTGTTCTTTTCTTTTGATTAGATTGATTAATGGTGGAAGTATAAAGAACATGAGACTATTAATCTCGTAGCCTACAGTCTTCCATTGATATAGGAAATAATGGTTCATGTAGGATACTATGTTTATATCCCTTTTTTTGAAGAAGAGAGGGTTTTTTAACCCATTATATTTTCATTATCATCCTTTTTTGGCCTAGTTATAGCAGCCAATAGATTCAAGATATTCAATTTTCTTTTTATTCATTAAGACAATAACAATAGACATTTCTTAATAGCATACTAATTACAACAATGCTAATTAAGTCTAGTGGAATAATCAAAATCTACCTAAAATAAATAAGATATTCATTTAGGTGATGTCATCTCCCATTTTTGTTATGCCATTTTCCAAGATTTTTTTATGTTAATGCGAATGCTAATTTTAATCTAATGTTAATATTAATTTTATTGTTAATGTTAAATTAATTTTAATTAATGTAACATTGATATTAATATTAATAATCATGTTAATTTGTTGAATTGACATTACTGTTACCAGACCATATGTTCAACTGAAAGCGATAGGTTCGGCTTGGTATGGTTCGATCAAAAGATATTGATTCAAACTGGTAGCAACCGTAGACAATCGACTGTTAGGGGCTCACAATGATTCGGGAATGACTATATTTAGCGTACGCGTTGGGACAAATACAACACATTCTAAGCCACACTTCCATTTAAATTTACAACTAAAAAACAGTTAAAATTTAAATTAAAAAAACTCTTGTAAAAATAAAAAATTCACATTAATATTATCATGATTTCTTTTACATTAATATTAAAACTAATATTAATATTAACATTAATGTTACGAGACCATAAGTTCGACTAATAGTCCATCGGTTAGGATTGATATAGTTCTATGCGGCCGGTTTGACCAATAATTTGCAAAACCCTCTAATTTAATTGTTCAAATCAACAAGGTTTTATTTCAATGTTTTCTTTTATTAATAACTACCATTAACACGTATCATTGTTACATGCTAATACGTACTTAAAAATGGTGTTTGAACTCGGTTCGATTACACACGCAAAATGATCGAGCTCGACTAGTCATAGCGTACGAGTTTAGATGAACACGAACCGAGCCCGAGCCAAAGCCCTATTTAATTTGTGGTCCAAGTTTGATTCGGTTCGATGCAGTTGGTTTGATCCATATGTGCACACCCCTAGATCCAATTGATCACGTGGCAAATTTTAAAATTAAAATTAGATTTAAATATAAATTAAATTTAAATTTAAAATTAAAGTTAAAATTAAAGTTAAAATTAAAATTAAAAATAAAATTAACTTTTGATTTAAAATTAAAATTAAATTTAAATTTACAAATAAGAAATAGTTAAAATTTAAATTAAAAAAATCCCTTGTAAAAATAAAAATTTCACATTAGTATTATCATGATTCCTTTTACATTAATATTGAAACTAATATTAACATTAACATTAATGTTAGAAGACCATATGTTTGAGTGATAGCCCATCGGTTCGGATTGATATAGTTCTGTGCGACCGGTTTGACCAATAATCTGCAAAACTCCATAATTGATCAAATCAACAAGTTTTCATTTCAATGATTTCTTTATTAATAATTACCATTAACACGTACCATTGTTACATGTTAGTACGTACTCAAAAATGGTGTTTGAACTTGGTTCGATTATACACGCGAAATGATCGAGCTCGACTAGTCTTTGTGCACGAGTTTAGACGAACACTAACCGAGCCCGAGCCAAAGTCCTATTTAATTTGTGGTCCAAGTTTGGTTTGGTTTGATGCGGTTGGTTTGACCCATATGTGCACACCCCTAAATCTAAATGATCACCTGGTAAATTTTAAAATTAAAATTAGATTTAAATTTAAATTTAAAATTTAAATTTAAATTAATTTTTTATTTAAAATTAAATTTAAATTTACAACTAAAAAAATAGTTAAAATTTAAATTAAAAAAAATCTCCTGTAAAAATAAAAAGTTCATATTAATATTATCATGATTTCTTTTACATTAATATTGAAACTAATATTAATATTAACATTAATGTAACGAGGCCATATGTTCGACTGATAGCCCATCGATTCTTTATTGATATAGTGCCATGTGGCCGATTTGACCCATTGTAACCCCGCTTTCCCAATTTTAGAGAATTTTGAAAATTTATGATAATCTAAGGTAGAAATATCCAAGCTTTATTTTTCCAAAATCAAATTTTATGGTTATTATTTTAAGAAGTTTAGATTATTGGGGGCCTGGTTAGTTAACTATCTATTTGGGATTTTAACCAACCTAGAGTGGTTCCCAAGAATTATAACAACCTTCTTAACAAACTTCTACCAACTTTTGGGGGGTATTACGCAATTTGGAAATTTCATAAGGATTTCTTGTAAAGATCCATCTCAATTCCTCAACTCTATATATATCCTACTTTTTCTTTCCACCCCATATATTTTTTCACTGTCCAAAATTTGAGGAACAGAGCTCCTCACTCATCCCAAATTTCCCTGAGCCTAACCCTAACCCTATATTCTTCTGGCCATGGCGAGGCCGGCGACCCCTTCACCAAGCCGGTGTCGATGACGATGACTGCACGATCACCGACGACGAATCGAGATCCAGATCGGGATCGATCGGCCTATCTTCTTCTTCGATGGTCACTCACACGACGGCCGATGACGCACAAGCAACCGGCGATGAGTGTCGACGACGTGTCTTCTTCTCTGGCGGACCTCGAACATGGTGTGGCGACGACTTCCCTGCGATGGTGAACACCGAGGAGTAGAACAATTCTGGTGAGTGTCTCTTCCTCGCTCTCTCCTATCTTTGAGTCGATCGATCAGATCGAGGATATTGATGGATCCGGTTGAGGTAGTTGAATTGGTTTCTGGATCGATCAACTATTTTAGGTTGATCGGAAGCAATCGATTGGGTTTAGAATCGTTATTTTTCGTTTTTGGAATTTTACTTTCGAATTCCAGAGAATTTCTGAATGACCTTACTCTGGGTTGCACATCATCTGTTTATTTATTTGTCTGAAACAAATCTTGCTCGTGTCCAGAACCGCGAGAGACCGTGTCGGATACGATTGCATTTGTTTTCAATGATTCCACTCTTCTCAGGTATTGTCCTTACGCTCCTTAGTGATTAGAGCATACTGTTATAGATTTTGAATGGGTAAAGTTATAGCAGGATCGGTCGTGGAAGGTTTGGGATGGATTGGTCAGTGTCCAACTTTAGCTTGTGTACAGTATTGGTTCATGTTGTGTCCAACTTTGTTTGGGTCGTGTGCAGAGTGATTGAAGTTGGAGTGCAGGGAACGGAAGAGGTTTCCGAATTCACTAAAGCTCCATGTTCGAGTCAGATTGCAGTTGTGGGTAGAGTTGATCTGTTATGGGGGCTTTTGATTGTATATCTTCCTATAGGCTTGGCTGTGTTATTGCAATTTAGTTGTATAATTCTTAGCTCTATTTAAGTTGTTGAGATTCTCCTAAGTATTGTATAATATTGTAGCCAAATATTATTTATTGAAGTATACTTCATTGGAGCTTTGGTTTGTCTGTGTATACTAGAGCTAAATTTTGCTACTGTGGCCTAATTAGCCGTTAAATTCGAATATATGGGACTGGGACCCTATATATAACTGTGTGTGTGGGTGATGGTTATTTGGTTATCAAATGGGCTTGCTTGAGTTGTATAATGCTTGGGTTGTATATTGAGCTAAACTGGAAGTTCATTCTTGCTGACCCCTTTGATGGAGCTGTTGGATTTTGAGTTGTATGTGTTTTGAGGATTTGATGGGATCAGGTATTTGGTGCAGGGTGGTTGTTTGAATGTTGGTTGAGTACAATAGCATTTTGGTTAAGTTCATTAATGAGGGGTTTTTGGCTCTGGAATGGAGTTGGGTATAGTTAGTTCTATTGTAATTTGGCTAGATCATAGTTGTTGAGTGTTGAAGCTAAATTGATGAGGCTATCAGTATTTTGGGCAAATGATTGAGTGTCGATGGATTGAACTTGGCAGGACAGGCTCAATGTTGAAGAAGGGTTTTATGTAAGTTGTGGGCCTGACCTTACATAGAAGGAACTAAGTTCAGTTATGGTTTAGGCCATTGGAGGAAACCAAATTTAGACACTAGTATTAACAGATCCTATAGTTGGCAGATCTTTGTAACCATTTTGTTGTATAAGGATGCTTGTGGATAATGAATATATATACTTCTTGTTCTATATCTAAGTGTACAACTAGTATATTTTATAAATATTCCATAAGCTAGATTTAGTTAGGAGATGAGAGTAGCTAGTATAACTTGTGTAGAAGTTAACCAAATTGTGTCCATTATCAAGTGGACTGGCAGATCTACTTCCTATTCCCGATCACCCTGAGCAAGGCAAGTACATCCTATGGTTCATGTTCATTTACATTATTTATGTACTTTTCTCGTGACACATCATGACACGATATCATGTTCTCTTGTAATTTTTTGTTCTTGTACTTACTTGTAGTCAGGAAGGAAAAATACACTAGCTATGTGACCAAACCAATGTTCTGATATTCATGTAGATAGCTTAGGCCTCGCATTGTGCACGCAGGCCCTAAGCCATACCATTATTCATGTACTCTTGTACTTACCCCAGCCGGTCACATATGCTAGTTGTATTTCAAATATTGTGCACATGTCATGTCTTGTACTTCAGGTTCATGATTTACATTCTTGTACTTTATTTCTTGTGCTTTACATGTTCTCTTGTACATTTTTCATAGCATGATGTTCTTGTTCATTACCTAGGATTGTACTTTGCTCCGCTTCTGATTGGATATGTTGTAGGTGTACTTGCAGGATATTGTTCTACCTTGTGGGCCAGAGCCCGGGATCTTAGCTGAACAGGATGGAGACATGACTTAGCTAGATACTTCAAGTTTAGATTGTTTGGCTTTACTCCTAGATATGGTTTTAGTGTTCGTAGCGTATTTCATTCTTGTTGACTCTAGTACCTTTACGTTATATGGACTTGTAGATTATGGTGATCTTTCTGGGATCGTTTATAGGTGTTGTGATTTGTACTTATTCATATTGACTTGTTAGTTTCCCTAGCTTGGTACATCTTACTACGTTGAGTCTTCCAACGTAGGCTGGGTGTATCCGACTCGTGTTTGATTATTCGGGAGCGGATCGTAACATATTTTTAGTAGCGGCCCATGCAGGTTTGTCCTAATAGTACCTTGGTACTGATGGAACTGGGGATTTCCAGGACCCTTCCTTTGGTGTGCGTATTGATCGATAGAAAGTTAAACAGATCTAATACATGTTCTAACACTTCATAGGCGGAAACTAGGGTTCACGAATTATACCTGCGATGAAAAGGAGACAAGTAATTCCTGACAATCTCGAGCGGACGATCCCAAGATCTTCTGCACGTATTCCTTCCTCGAGTTGGACGTCGTGTGGGCGACGATCTCCCAACCTTTTCTTCTCCTTGGCAGCCCTCTCTTTCTCTCCTTACGTGAATCACGAATTTAGAGAAAGTTTCAGATTTCTGATCGGCAATATGGCGGCCAGAGAATAGAGGATATATATAGGCTACGGCAGGGACCATGAGGAGAAATTAGGGTTAGGCCTCCTAACGGATCTGGATATCCCGTGTTCAGCCCGAACACACAATCCAGACCCATTAATAATAGCTCGGTCCACTAATGAGCTATTGTTGCACTACCTTCCTAATCCCAAAATATGTTTGTGGGCTCCTTTTATTATATGCTCGTTTGGCTCCCCATGTTAAGATATCGTATGTCCGTCGATCAAATTAAGTTACTAACAACTATATTGATTCGACATCTTTTATCCTTAAGTAGTACGGCTCAACTTTATTTGTCATGTCGGATATAATCTACTGCAGGGTTTACATGACAATCCTTATGAGCTCCTTAAGGGGACATCATCAACCCGATGTATCGGGACATGGATTCCATTTATAATCAACAGCCCATCATACATACAATGTTATTACCCAATTCATAGAGGTTGTTGATCCATAATGAATCTTACTCTTTTATGAGTCAAAATAATGCACACTGCATATACATGTCCGTTATTATATCCGAGTTAAGAGTACAAGCATCCATAATAACAGAGGTGTTTGTTCTCTTATGTAGTCAGTACAAAGAGAACAACCTCAAATGGTCCTGTTCAATACACACAAAGTGTACTAGTGTAAACCTATAGTCAAGATAGACTAATACCAGATTACACTACAACCTTTCCAATAGATTGTCCAAGTCCATCTAGGTTGTGAACTATTTTTATACTCCATAGGGAACTGATAATATGATCTTCTGTGTGACACTACTCACCATATTATCTACAATATAGAATATCAGACATTTGTATTAACACTTGCAACAAATACAATATGCAAACATTTGCCCATATGATTCTCATTCAAAATTTAAGAAAATAAGGTTACTAAAAAAGTGATGCTTTTAGTATATAACCCTAACAATCTTCCACTTATACTTAAAGCATTGCTTTTCAGTATACTGTTACAAATCTTTCACTTATACTTAAAGCCATGCTGCTACACATCTGACTCCCATTCCCTCAACATGACTATCAAAAACCTTAGCTGGTATGCTCTTTGTAAAGGGATCAGCTAGGTTGTCGGCTGATGCTATCTTGATCACAGCAACTTTTTCTTTCTTTACGAAATCTCATATCAGGTGGTACTTGCGCTCAATGTGTTTGCCAGTCTTATGGGCTCGTGGTTCCTTCAAGTTTGCAACTGCACCACTATTATCATAATAAAGTGTAATAGACTTAGGCAAACTAGGTACCACATCCAAGTCCAACAGAAAGTTTCTGAGCCAAACCGCTTCTTTGGCTGCCTCAGAGGCTGCCACATACTCGGCTTCTATGGTGGAATCAGCAATACATTTTTGCTTGATACTCCTCCAGAAAATGGCTCCACCTTTCAAAGTAAACACATAACCTGAGGTAGATTTCCTGGAATCCCTATCGGACTAAAAATCTAAGTCTGTATACCCCAAGGGAACTAAACTATCTGTCTGGTAAACTAGCATATACTCTTTAGTTCTTTTCAGGTACTTCAAAATATGCTTTACGACAGTCCAGTGCTCTTGTCCTGGGTTAGACTGATATCTGCTGACCATGCCTACGACAAAGCAGATGTCTGGTCTCGTATATAGCATTGCATACATTACGCTTCCTACTGCGGAAGCATAAGGAACTGCCTTCATGTTCTCTATCTCTTTAGGTGTCCTCGGACACTGCTCCTTTGATAGAGCAATTTCATGTCTAAAAGGTAAGAAACCTTTCTTAGAATTTTGCATACTAAAACGAGTTAGTATAATATCGATATAGGAAGCTTGGGATAAGTCCGACATCCTTTTCTTGCGATCTCGTAGAACTTTGATCCCAAGGATATGACCTACTTCTCCCAAGTCCTTCATATCAAACAGTTTGGATAACCATACCCTTACATCAGATAACACCTTCACATTGTTTCCAATGAGCAAGATGTCATCCACATAAAGTACTAGGAACACAACCACGTTTCCGTCACACTTTCTGTATACACATGATTCATCCTGACATTGATCAAATCCATATGATTTTATCACCTGATCAAAACATATGTTCTAAGATCTGGAAGCTTGCTTAAGTCCATAAATGGACTTCTTGAGCTTACAAACAAGATGCTTCTGGCCCTTTTCAATGAACCCGTCTGGTTGCTTTATATAGATGTCTTCCTCAAGACTTCCATTAAGAAAAGCTGTCTTGACATCCATTTGCCAAATCTCATAATCGAGATGAGCTGCAATAGATAAAAGAATCTGGATAGACTTAAGCATGGCTACAGGAGAAAAGGTTTCCTCATAATCGATACCCTCTCTTTGAGTAAAACCTTTTGCTACAAGCCGAGCTTTAAAGGTTTCAACCTTACCGTCTGATCCTCTTTTTCTCTTATAGACCCACTTGCATCCAATGGCTTTTACACCAACGGGTGGTTCTACAAGCTCCCAGACCTGATTAGAATCCATAGATTCTATTTCAGATATTATTGCTTTTTGCCAAGACTCTGTATCTTTATCTTGGAGTGCTTCATTATAGGTACAGGGATTATAATCTTGTTCCTCAGGGACGAAGTCTGACGACTCTCCCAAGAACATATATCTATCAGGTTGTATCACAACCCTCCCACTACGACGAGGCACTATCGGTTGTGGTGTAACATTTGTGACACGTTGTGCAGTTATTTGTGGTTCATCCTCTTGTACTGTTGGTAATAAAGTACTTGGTGTCTCATGTCTCAGTTCTTCTAGAACAACTCTACTTGTGGGTTTATGGTTCATCACATAGTCTTCCTCTAAGAATCGGGCATTGGTGCTAACAATGACTTTCTGATCCTTAGGACTATAAAATAAACCTCCTTTTGTTCCTCTTGGATAGCCTACAAACAAGTGTACTTCTGTACGAGATTCCAACTTATCTGCTTTCTCTTTCAGCATATGTGCTGGACTACCCCAAATACGAACATGTTTCAGACTAGGCTTACGCCCAATCCACATGTAGCGCCCAGTTTTCTAAATGAGGGTAATTTCAAAATTTCGTGTTTATAATTATTTTAATAATGATATTTAATTCATGATATAATTTTTGGTGATTTTAAATTATTTTAAAAAATTTCAAATCAATGACTTGTGGTTTTGACGTTTTGTAGTGAAACCCTAGAGACTGTTTGACCTAGAGCCTAACCATGTGATTATGATATTTTAATGTCATTTCTGGCCTAAGGATATTTTGCATTTGACCTCTTTGAATTATTTTGATATTATTTTATTATTTATGATATTGTTTTGGGATTATTTGAGTCGGGTTCGAATTTTATCTCAATCCGACTTGTAACGGGGACCCGGGGTAACTTAGACTCTAGTTGGACCCATGCATTAGTTAGCCATGGCCCACATTTTAATTAGTCATGTTAGAAAGATTAGTCATAATCCTAATTATTAGGTTAACCATTTAGAGTTTTTATTTTGACCCTTTTACCCCCAAACCCTAACCAAAATTGTTTTAAACACTTGTAACTAAGGGAAGGGCAAACTTGTAATATTCAATGAAGGGGGGATATAACCATTGTGGACGGCCCTAATAGGACTCCCATCTCATTTTCTTTCTTTGAGAAGTCTTCTTCCCCAAGTGCTCTCAAGCTCTCCCAAGGAAGAAGCCTTTCTCCTTGGATTTTCTCTCCTTTAGGTAATATTTCCTTCTTTTTTATTTCTCCATTTTGTATTTAGGAAAGTTTTAACCATAGGAATGACCCCCATTGTTGTGTCCCTATTTTATGTCCTCTTGTGTCCATTATGTGTCCTTTAGGGATTTCTATTGTATTATTGTTGTGTCTTGTGTTCATGGAGAAAACCCCCAAACTTGGACACACTTTATATTTAAAATATTGATTAAATGAATTAATTCATATGAAATCTCAAATTTGAATATGTAGAGATGTGTTCTTGAGTACTTTACATTTCATTCATGTATCTCTTATAGATGTGTTCATGTTACATATATAGATTTGTGTAAAATATATTGTAATGAGAGTGTACCTATATTTATATATGTAATAAATGGTTCATGATGATTATATAATCAAGTTTGTGAGTGTGGTTCCTCATATTATTATTGTCATTATTGTTGTGGATACTTAGGATATATATTGTGTATTCTTTTGGCTCAAACTATCTAAATCCGTCATAATTTTTATCCACGTTTTTAATTTCAGCCCAAACTTAGAAATGTCATAACTTCTAGCTCAAAGTTCGGTTTAATCTCCCATTTTTTTAAAGAAGCGTATTGAAGTTAGCTTTCCGAAAACATGTATTAATAGGCCTAATTATTTATGTAACTTTCTGGAGAATTATTTGAGTGTCAGCTATACGAAAGACAAACGCGTTCTTGGTGTTTTCGCGATTCCGGGAGTTTCCGGAAACGAAAACGCGATCCGTTTGAAGTTTCGAAAAGCTAACACATAGATCTATAACATACTTTAATCCTAGATTTTAATTCATGCTGAGATGGTACAGTATTGATTATTAGTAGGAGTTACTATTCGGCATATGCATTTTGTGCACCCTTGTGTGTAATATAATATTCTATTTGATTTTAACCCATGTTAATGTATATATATTATGTAATTAAATAGAGAATGCAAGCATAAGTAAATGGTTAAATAGATGATGTATGAGGTGTAAGTATCCTATCTAATGTAAGCATGTATAAGTATGGCTGGTAATGAATATGTAGGTTCCATAATATGTAATGTAATAATAGATATATTGTATGCAATATACAAGTTAATGAGATGTAATGTTCTATGTTAACACAAATTCTATATTACCTCATGTACCCCCTTACACTATGTTGACACTATCACACTTGACACTTTATTCACTTATACTTTGACACTCTTTGATATATATACACTATGTATGCCCATTTAACCCTCACTTGCCCTTTGCCATGTTCACATACACACACATAGCCTCTTAAATAAGTATTTATGAATATAGTTAACTTAGCTATGTATGTATATTATATATATGTTAGCATATTGTATTGTAATATATAAGTTTATACAGCCATTTGAAATGCCATGATTATAGACCTAATGTTGAATACCAATATATGCATGTGTATATATGTGTAGACATATATAGCTTAAAGTAATAGATTACCTAGTGTATATCCAATGTGAATTCTTGCCTATTTGAGTATTAAATAATTGCATGCTATATAGAGCTGGGTGTATGTTAGCTTGTATAGCCTTGTATTGATGTGTGCTTGCTAGGATAGTCTTGGTTAGGCCTAGTAAGACTTGTTGGGTTAGGACATGATCTAGTTTGACCTAGTTTGACTAGTGCAGTTGACCAGAGTTGACCAAGGGTTGACTTTGGCCTAGTTTGACCTAGATTCATGTAGAATGCATTGTAGTGCTTTATATTACCCTTCTGGACATGTTGTGACTTGTACTGTTCTATTAGGAGCCAGACACCTCTCCTCGGACAGTATCTTTACCTTGGACATTCAGATATCAGGCGAGTACATTCTCTGATCATTTCATATCTTGTTTAGGATTATATTTCCTGCTTTAGATTACTTTACATGATGCTGACACGTTGGAAACACGGATTAGTACTATATGTATCTTGTTGTGCGATGTTATCCCCTTAGCGGATACATCGGGTATTCGTGTTCATGTACTTTATCGTGAGCATCGTGTACTCCTTGTATTCGTGACATTCGTGTACAAATCGTGTGAAATCGTATATATTCGTGTATTCACATGATCTCGTGTGCGACTATACTTCGTGTGCAATAACATAACTTAGCTTGATCCTTGTGTATTGATTGGGGTGGCGGAGTAGAAGTGGTTATGTAATCAATCCAGTAGATTACTCATGTACAACCTCTATAGATTACTCGTGTACAATATCGTGCCATTTACATAACTATCTTGTGCTCTGAATCACTAGTCACTGATAGTTCTCTATATATTGTAGCTATTTACTTATAATCTCTCTCTTTTTCGTCATGTTATTTCTTCAGATCCTGTATCTTACTCTCTAGCATGTTTATATTTCCTAACCTGTTATGATATTGTTGAGATGTACTTTACTCGCTCCTGTCCTGACTGGACCCGTTGATAAATTTTACAGATAGCTTGGAGATTGCCTGCTAGCCTAGAGGAGACACATTAGAGGTTGTTTAGATAGTTATTTCATTTGTCTGGAGTTGTATTTACTTTATGGATTACTGTATCTGAGTTTGAAGATTTGAGATGTATTTCTGGATTGTGTATCTTAGACACTTAGATTTCTCTCTGTTGTACCTATTTTGGATTTCATGTTTTATCTATCCTTATCATGCTCTACCTTAGATGTGATTGAGTCTGTACCTGCTATGTCACCCCCATTCGGGGAGTATAAACTGTTTAGCCCTATATCTGTTAGATGTCGTGACCTATGACAGTGTTCTATCGCTGACACTGCGGCGTAGGCTGGACATACCCACTTTTCGTGCCCTAGCTCTAGGGTGCGGGTCGTGACACATTTTTAGTGGTGGTCCATGCAGGTCGAGATTCGCATTATTGTAATTTCGTAGTAGCGCAACGACTTAGTTCTACTACTACGAGCCTGCTATAGGATATATAAATTAAGATGTTAGGATGAGAGGATATTCAATCACTGTTAGGATTCCTTGAAAGATTCCTGGGATGACCCTTGAGAATCTTATTTTGAATTCCGATTTAAACTCCTTTTCCTTGTTTTGATTCACCTTTTTCCTTGATTTGAATTTGATTTTGTGGATTCATTATAGAACTTTGAATCCTGGTATTAGTTGATGATTTTGATAAATTTTTGTAGTTGTTGATTTAATTTTGTATTTAGATTAATATTTTCAAATCCAAGGTACTCAATCACACTTAGGATTCTTTGAGAGATTTCTGGGACGACCCCTGAGAAACTCATTTTGAACTTCAATTGGAATTCCTTTTCCTCTTGTTTGGATTCACCCTCATTCCTTGCTATTGAATTTAAGCTTGATGGGTTCCTCTCGTTTGAACCGATGAGAAGGAACATATCTTCATTATTCTTTCTCGTCATTATTCCCTTGTATTCTTATTTATCTCTTATCTTAAACTCTATCTCATTACATTAATTACCCATATCTTGTCGTCCCTACCAGATGTACTTCGAAACCCTTGAATCTTCGTATCTTTTGCATGGGGAAGGCTAAGGAAGTGACATAAATTATGTAGCTCAGAGAAGACGTAACTGGTTATTTTATGATGATCTAAAGGAAATGAAATGTGGAGTGTTCCATATGGAAACTTGAGATAGAAATATGGTAAAGGTCTCGAATAGAATAAAGAGATGTATACTGCCAATCTGGAAACAATTACATTTAGAGAAATTTTGGGGTTATGAGATAGTTTATAGGTGTATTCAAAACTAATGAGGATATCAGAGGTCAACCTAGTTTTGAGAACTTAGAAAATCTTGGTTATTGATTCTGGGGAAAACTTTTACTCTGAGGCTATGTAGAAGGTTAGTAATGGAGAAGAGAAGTTAATTGTGTTTAATAAGGATATTAAACAAGATGTTGCGAGGAAAATGACTAGGGATAGAGAGAACACAAAGTTATGGAAGTTTAGAGATTGTTGTGAAATATTTTTAGGAGAATAATATTCAAGGGTGTATGTCGAAGAAAATACGGAAGTTAATTTTATGATGGAAGATAAGTTTTGTAAGGCCTAGAGATTTAAATTAAATAATACGAGGAGAACAATTTGAACAAGTTCAAGGAATTCGTAAACGGGATTTAGAGGTTTTGGGTCAAATTTAAGACAAGGTGAAAGAACTTGGAAATTTAAATAAATGGTTAATGTTGATTCCTAAATGTGAGGGCTGTGCTTCAAGAGTGATATTTGGAAATTGGGAATTGCCTACGGTAGTCATGGTAAGGGTTTAAGTAAAGGTTAAATTTTTATATGGAGACTGGTGAGGTAAAGATATGATTGGCAAGTTATGACCAGATGAAGTTAAGAATATCAGAAGCAGATGACTAACTCGATCTTCATTATTTTTGTGCATTAATTACCACCTCTTGAACTCCCACTTTCAAATTGAGATCCTTGACGTTCCTTATCGTGACTTTGATATTCGGAATGTAATACTAGCTGTTACCCTCCAACAAATCTTATATGCAAGACCTAGACGAGCTCACCTTCGTATAGGTATATCATGTCCCACTAAAATCCGTCTTCTTGTACTCTATTTTCTTGATATGATTTTCTGGTCAACTGGCTAAACTATAACCTCTACCATTATACTAAATTTCTTCTTATTTCAATTAGAAATCCAGCCTTGACTCAATTCTTTCGACCCGACATGTGATGGTGTTCTGCTTGTTTCCTTAGATGCTTAACCTTGTACCTTATCTGATTACTTGACCCGTTGGTTAAGAAACTTGGACTATGTAATTCTTTTCATCATTACTACCCTTATATCTTGTGCTGCTAAATTAGCCTTAGTTTTGCAAGCTTATCTATTTTCGAGCTTGGTCATGACATATTTTATTGGGTGGCCACCCACTAACATATTGTCTAATCAGAACCGGTACATGATGGTCTGATCAACCTATTGTACTTTGGTTCGCTTTTTCATGTATCAATCTATGAGAATGGAGACATAGTTAAACTTGACCCTAGAGTCTCATTCGCGACAGCCTTGACAATTCTCTTTGAAATCTTTTCATCGCCTATGAACCTCGTATTCGTACTCAGTCGAATTAAATTTAATCATGACTTGAACCTCCATCATTGGATGCTCGTGCTCATACTTTGATTTCATTGATTTCCCTTCTTGCCCAAATCTCGTTTTATCCCGAAATTGATCAACTTAGATCGTGTCAAGACAAAAATCTATTTGTGATTTGTTGTGCCTAAATTTTTAATTTTTGCCATTTTATGGAATAGTAACCTTTTAATAATTTCTTAGTTGCTTGTTAATGACCAATTTTTATATAGGATGGTAGACAGCCCTACAACCTTGATGATTGTTGTTCCCTTACCTTCCCAATTAGGACACCCTAGATTGTTTGTGTGTTGATACCATAGTACTGTTTTGACCCAGAATGAATAATACACCAAGGTGAGACTTCCAACTGCTACGGTATGCCCTGACCTTGTATATTATTCTTTCAAATTGCATGATTTAGATAAAAAAATTTAGACCTTGATTGTTGGAAAATATGGACGTCACCCCATTAGTATCAGTTATAGATATATATAGGTTAGTCCTTGATGTGGGGATGTGTGTCTATAAACATGTAGCTTATGAGATTTATGAGAGATTATAGTATCAGCCTTGATAGGATGTACTAGTCTTTTGGTGAGTATAAATGTGTTATGAGAGATAGGGGCCTATATGTCTTAGTAATGCATCGTTCCTATGGTAATAGAATGTATTAATAGATGGTTAATAGGAAGATAATAGTTTGAGCATACCTATAGCCTATGATCAGTTCCTTTTCATCCTTAGTTAAGACCACTTTAAAATAGGTCCAGTCCCTTGGATATAGGTTCCAGTCCATATTTTATTGAAGTTCCATTACCGCTGTACAGTAGAGCAGTGTTGGAGGTATTCCTAGATTGACACTATTTAGATGTCCGTTTATTATTCCAGTGTTAGGAAGTGTTACCTTAGATTTGGGTAGGTTAGAGGCTCTAGAAGGAGTACTATCGATCTTAAATTTCGAGAACGAAATTTTTCTAAGGTGGGTAGAGTTGTAGCGCCCAGTTTTCCAAATGAGGATAATTTCAAAATTTCGTGTTTATAATTATTTTAATAATGATATTTAATTTATGATATGATTTTTGGTGATTTTAAATCATTTTAAAAAATTTCAAATCAATGACTTGTGGTTTTGACGTTTTGTAGTGAAACCCTAGAGACTGTTTGACCTAGAGCCTAACCATGTGATTATGATATTTTAATGTCATTTCTGGCCTAAGGATATTTTGCATTTGACCTCTTTGAATTATTTTGATATTATTTTATTATTTATGATATTGTTTTGGGATTATTTGAGTCGGGTTCGAATTTCATCTCAATCCGACTTATAACGGGGACCCGGGGTAACTTAGACTCTAGTTGGACCCATGCATTAGTTAGCCATGGCCCACATTTTAATTAGTCATGTTAGAAAGATTAGTCATAATCCTAATTATTAGGTTAACCATTTAGAGTTTTTATGTTGACCCTTTTACCCCCAAACCCTAACCAAAATTGTTTTAAACACTTGTAACTAAGGGAGGGGCAAACTTGTAATATTCAATGAAGGGGGATATAACCATTGTGGCCGGCCCTAATAGGACTCCCATCTCATTTCCTTTCTTTGAGAAGTCTTCTTCCCCAAGTGCTCTCAAGCTCTCCCAAGGAAGAAGCCTTTCTCCTTGGATTTTTTCTCCTTTAGGTAATATTTCCTTCTTTTTTATTTCTCCTTTTTGCATTTAGGAAAGTTTTAACCATAGGAATGACCCCCATTGTTGTGTCCCTATTTTGTGTCCTCTTGTGTCCATTATGTGTCCTTTAGGGATTTCTATTGTATTATTGTTGTGTCTTGTGTTCATGGGAAAATCCCTAAACTTGGACACACTTTATATTTAAAATATTGATTAAATGAATTAATTCATATTAAATCTCAAATTTGAATATGTAGAGATGTGTTCTTGAGTACTTTACATTTCATTCATGTATCTCTTATAGATGTGTTCATGTTACATATATAGATTTGTGTAAAATATATTGTAATGAGAGTGTACCTATATTTATATATGTAATAAATGGTTCATGATGATTATATAATCAAGTTTGTGAGTGTGGTTCCTCATATTATTATTGTCATTATTGTTGCGGATAATTAGGATATATATTGTGTATTCTTTTGGCTCAAACTATCTAAATCCGTCATGATTTTTATCCACGTTTTTAATTTCAGTCCTAACTTAGAAATGCCATAACTTCTAGCTCAAAGCTCGGTTTAATCTCCCGTTTTTTTTAAAAGAAGCGTATTGAAGTTAGCTTTCCGAAAACATGTATTAATAGGCCTAATTATTTATGTAACTTTCTGGAGAATTATTTGAGCGTCAGCTGTACGAAAGACAAACGCGTTCTCGGTGTTTTCACGATTCCGGGAGTTTCCGGAAACGAAAATGCGATCCGTTTGAAGTTTCGGAAAGCTAACACATAGATCTATAACATACTTTAATCCTAGATTTTAATTCATGCTAAGATGGTACAGTATTAATTATTAATAGGAGTTACTATTCGGCATATGCATTTTGTGCACCCTTTTGTGTAATATAATATTCTATTTGATTTTAACCCATGTTAATGTATATACATTATGTAATTAAATAGAGAATACAAGCATGAGTAAATGGTTAAATAAATGATGTATGAGGTGTAAGTATCCTATCTAATGTAAGCATGTATAAGTATGGCTGGTAATGAATATGTAGGTTCCATAATATGTAATGTAATAATAGATATAATGTATGCAATATACAAGTTAATGAGATGTAATGTTCTATGTTAACACAAATCCTATATTACCTCATGTACCCCCTTACACTATGTTGACACTATCACACTTGACACTTTATTCACTTACACTTTGACACTCTTTGATATGTATACACTATGTATGCCCATTTAACCCTCACTTGCCCCTTTGCCATGTTCACATACACACACATAGCCTCTTAAATAAGTATTTATGAATATAGTTAACTTAGCTATGTATGTATATTATATATATGTTAGCATATTGTATTGTAATATATAAGTTTATACAGCCATTTGAAATGCCATTATTGTAGACCTAATGTTGAATACCAATATATGTATGTATATATATGTGTAGACATATATAACTTAAAGTAATAGATTACCTAGTGTATATCCAATGTGAATTCTTGTCTATTTAAGTATTGAATAATTGCATGCTATATAGAACTGGGTGTATGTTAGCTTGTATAGCCTTGTATTGATGTGTGCTTGCTAGGATAGTCGTGGTTAGGCCTAGTAAGACTTGCTGGGTTAGGACATGACCTAGTTTGACTAGTGCAGTTGACCAGAGTTGACCAAGGGTTGACTTTGGCCTAGTTTGACCCAGATTTATGTAGAATGCATTGTAGTGCTTTATATTACCCTTCTGGACATGTTGTGACTTGTGCTGTTCTATTAGGAGCCAGACACCTCTCCTCGGACAGTATCTTTACCTTGGACATTTAGATATCAGGCGAGTACATTCTCTGATCATTTCATATCTTGTTTAGGATTATATTTCCTGCTTTAGATTACTTTACATGATGCTGACACATTGGAAACACGGATTAGTACTATATGGATCTTGTTGTGCGATGTTATCCCCTTAGCGGATATATCGGGTATTCGTGTTCGTGTACTTTATCGTGAGCATCGTGTACTCCTTGTATTCGTGATATTCGTGTACAAATCGTATGAAATTGTGTATATTCATGTATTCACATGATCTCGTGTGCGACTATACTTCGTGTGCAATAACATAACTTAGCTTGATCCTTGTGTATTGATTGGGGTGGCGGAGTAGAAGTGGTTATGTAATCAATCCAGTAGATTACTCGTGTACAACCTCTGTAGATTACTCGTGTACAATATCGTGCCATTTACATAACTATCTTGTGCTCTGAATCACTAGTCACTGATAGTTCTCTATATATTATAGCTATTTACTTACAGTCTCTCTCTTTTTCGTCATATTATTTCTTCAGATCCTGTATCTTACTCTCTAGCATGTTTATATTTCCTAACCTGTTATGATATTGTTGAGATGTACTGTACTCGCTCCTGTCCTGACTGGACCCGTTGATAAATTTTACAGATAGCTTGAAGATTGCCTGCTAGCCTAGAGGAGACACATTAGAGGTTGTTTAGATAGTTATTTCATTTGTCTGGAGTTGTATTTACTTTATGGATTACTGTATCTGAGTTTGAAGATTTGAGATGTATTTCTGGATTGTGTATCTTAGACACTTAGATTTCTCTCTGTTGTACCTCTTTGGATTTTATGTTTTATCTATCCTTATCATGCTCTACCTTAGATATGATTGAGTCTGTACCTGCTATGTTACCCCCATTCGGGGAGTATAAACTGTTTAGCCCTATATCTGTTAGAAGTCGTGACCTATGATAGCGCTCTACCGCTGACACTGCGGCGTAGGCTGGACGTACCCACTTCTCGTGCCCTAACTCTAGGGTGCGGGTCGTGACACCACAGCTCTGTGGAAGTAAGAGGTACTGACTTAGAAGGAACCAAGTTCAAAATATAAGCTGCAGTCTCTAAGGCATATCCCCAAAACAAATCTGGCAAATCCGAATAATTCATCATTGATCTAACCATCTCCATAAGAGTTCTATTCCTTCTTTCGGCTACACCATTCTGATGGGGCGTTCCAGGTGCAGTCAATTGGGATGCAATCCCAGCCTCTGATAAATAATCCCTAAACTCTCCAAAGAGGTACTCGCCACCATGATCTGATCGTAATGACTTGATACATTTTTCATGACGTTTCTCCGTTTCAGCCTTGTACTCTTTGAATTTCTCAAGGCACTCAGACTTACGGCGCATCAAATAAATGTATCCATACCTTGAATAATCGTCAATAAATGTGACAAAATATTCAAAGCCACCTCTAGCTTGGATAGTCATGGGTCCACACAAATCAGAATGAACCAATTCCAACATATCTTTGGCCCTATACCCCTTTGCCGTAAAAGGCCGTTTGGTCATTTTACCTTCCAAGCAGGATTCACAGACTGGTAGTGCCTCCACTTCCAATGAACTCAAAGGTACATCTTCAACCAGTCTTTGAATCCTTCTTAGGTTAATATGCCCCAATCGCAAGTACCAAAGATATGTTTGGTTCATACAAGAAGGTTCTTTTCTCTTATTTAAGTTAGATGACAAATTATTCATTTCCATAAGTTGTATTGTGGGCGAAATAGGATTAATGACATACAAATTATCAACCAATGCACCAGAACAGATAAAATGTTTATTCTTTCTAATAACAATATTGTCATTAAAATAAACTGAATATCCATCCTTAACTAACATAGAAACAGAAACTAAATTCCTTCTAAGTGAAGGTGCATAAAGACAATCTCTCAATGTCAAAGACTTATTTCTACCAAAAGATAAAGTAACATCTCCTAATGCAACGACCAATACTTTTGTAGCATCACCCATGAACAAGCATATCTCTCCATTACTGAGCCGTCTGGTTTCCTGGAACCCCTGTAATGTATTACAGGCATGATTAGTAGCTCTTGTATCTACACACCAGGTACCGGTAGATAACACCGCTAAACATGTTTCAACTACTAGTAAATGAGATATACCTTCTTTGTTTCCTTGTTTGAGAAGTGGACAATCAGTCTTCCAATTTCCTGACCCTTTACACTTAAAATATTTGCCTTTCAGCTTTTTCACCGCGCCTTGAGGTCCCATGCCCTTCTTTGCTGAGTTTTCCTATTTCTGAATGTTATTCTTCTTCTTACCGCCTTTGGCTTAAAAGTAGAAGCCTTTTCAGAAACAAAAACATGACCACTCTGCCTAAAGAGAGATTCAGCATCCTGTAGCTCTTTTGCAAGTTCTGCCAAACTATTCAACCTTTTGTTCATGTTCTAATTAAGGCAGAAATTTTCAAAACTTTTAGACAGAGTCCCGAGAATGATATCGACCTGGGATTCCCCATCGATTTCAGCTCCAAGGATCTCCATCTTATTCAGATGACCCATCATCTTGAGAACATGATCCCTTACTGGTGTACCCTCAGCCATTTTTGTATTCATCAAATATTTCAAAGCAAACTGCCTAGCTGCTCTACTCTGATGTCCGAAGAGTTCCTTAAGGTTATACATCATGTCATAAGCAGTGGCCATGGCCTGATGCTGATGTTGCAGTACATTTGACATAGATGCCAGAATGTAACACCGCGCCATCTCATCTGCCCTTTTCTACTTCTTATAAGCCTCTTTGACCTCTTCATCAGAGTTAGCATCAGGCTTAGGTGGGCATTCCTCAACAAGTACATATTTGTACTCCTCAGCAGTCAGAACAATATCCAAATTATGTTTCTAGTCAATATAATTAGGTCCAGTAAGTTTGTTTTCTTTAAGAATCACCATACGTGGACTGAAAGAACCCATTTTTGAAATCCTGAGAATCACATAAATAAAATTATGTAGGGCAAAATTTTTTTTTTGAATTAAATAAATATTGATTCCCTCAAAACAATAATAAGAAATTCACCAACACCTTGAACACCATGAATTTAGCATGCCACGATAGTGTGGACGTATACAAATTCAACTTTGTTCAAGTAAGTTTTTCTTATTAATTTTACTATCATGTCAACATAACTTTATGACAAATAAAATTAATATGCTGGTCTTGCTCTGGTCATACAAATAAAAGCAGTGACTCCGATGGGGAGGATACCATTATTTGTATCTAAGTGTATACCATTACTTAATACTAAGTCCATTACCTTGTAATGAGTTCCTTCAGATGGAGAAGTGAACACGTACTAGGTAACTTTCTACAATTACCCCTAAGGAAGTTTGTACTAGTGATCCATAATTATACTCATCCGCTATGGAGGAAAATACTATAGCCAACACGCAAGTATAATTACATCACCTACAACCCAGTAATGGAGACCATAGGATTTAAACTAAATAAATATTCTCTCCCACTTAGTTATTTAACAATGAGGGTTTTTCTACTAGTTGATATTATGTCCATCTTGTCCATTATTAATGTAGGCTTAGTTTTTCAAAAAAAATAACCACACAATAATAAACATGCATAATCAGAAAAAACAAAATGACAAAAATAAGAGAAAATATCTAACTATTATGGTCATCTTTGCTGCTCCATCCTCAACTATTCGAATCCAAAATCTGGCGCTGCGCAGATCTATTCGGGGTTTGACCTGTCCGGTCAGGTCACAGGGTTCGGGGCATCGCCACGATTTTTTTTAGGTTTTGGCTGTCGATTCCTTCATCGAAAATCATCTGTCTACCTCTGGACTGCTTAAAACCAGCATCTCGTCCAACGTCAGAAACATCCACCACCGCCATCACGATTGATCAAAAATAATTAAAATTACATCAATCCTATGCCTCCCGAAGGAGTTCACACATAATCTAGATTGAAAAATTAAAATAATAAGCACGATCAACCCTCGTGATTTTAATTACATCCACAGCAACAACAACATCCACGACATGTTCGTGGTTTAAACAATACAATAAAAAATATGTATTGGACCATAATAGTTGGATCTAAGATGCCTGCAAAATCGAGTTATAACATATCTACATCTACCGACTATTACTCAGTGCAGGTTTTATTGGACAACATGGACGTATCAATCAATACGTAGATCTAAAGTGGCTTTGATACCAATTAATGGAACTGGGGATTCCCAGGACCCTTTCTTTGGTGTGCGTATTGATCGATAGAAAGTTAAACAGATCTAATACGTGTTCTAACCCTTCATAGGTGAAAACTAGGGTTCACGAATTATACCTGCGGCAGAAAGGAGACAAGTAATTCCTGACAATCTCGAGCGGACGACCCCAAGATCTTCTGTACGTATTCCTTCATCGAGTTGGACGTCGTGTGGGCGACGATCTCCTAACCTTTTTTCTCCTTGGCAGCCCTCTCTTTCTCTCCTTACGTGAATCACGAATTTAGAGAAAGTTTCAGATTTCTGATCGGCAATATGGCGGCCAGAGAATAGAGGATATATATAGGCTACGGTAGGGACCATGAGAAAAAATTAGGGTTAGGCCTCCTAACGGATCTGGATATCCCGTGTTCAGCCCGAACACACAATCCAGGCCCATTAACAATAGCTCGGTCCACTAATGAGCTATTGTTGCACTACCTCCCTAATCCAAAATTATGTTTGTGGGCTCCTTTTATTATATGCTCGTTTGGCTCCCCATGTTAAGATATCGTATGTCCGTCGATCAAATTAAGTTACTGACAACTATATTGATTCAACATCTTTTATCCTTAAGTAGTACCGCTCAACTTTATTTGTCATGTCGGATATAATCCACCTGCAGGGTTTACATGACAATCCTTATGAGCTCATTAAGGGGACATCATCAACCCGATGTATCGGGACATGGATTCTATTTATAATCAACAGCCCATCATACATACAATGTTATTACCCAATTCATAGAGGTTGTTGATCCATAATGAATCTCACTCTTTTATGAGTCAAAATAATGCACACTGCATATACATGTCCATTATTATATCCGGGTTAAGAGTACAAGCATCCATAATAACAGAGGTGTTTGTTCTTTTATGTAGTCAGTACAAAGAGAACAACCTCAAGTGGTCCTGTTCAATACACACAAAGTGTACTAGTGTAAACCTATAGTCAAGATAGACTAATACCAGATTACACTACAACCTTTCCAATAGATTGTCCAAGTCCATCTAGGTTGTGAACTATTTATATACTCCTTAGGAAACTGATAATATGATCTTCTGTGTGACACCACACACCATATTATCTACAATACAGAATATCAGACATTGTACTTGTAACAAATACAATATGCAAACATTTGCCCATATGATTCTTATTCAAAATTTAAGGAAATAAGGTTACTAATAAAGTGATGCTTTTAGTATATAACCCTAACAGATACTAGAGTACTATTGGGAGACTTGATTAAACTAGGAAAACATGATCACATCATATGAAATCAGGTACATCTGGCATATTGATATTCTATAAACACTTGTTGTTTTTAAGTTTAGGATATTTTAACAGTTTTCTGTTTTTCAGATAGTTCAAAGCACGCGACATCAGAACTGTTGATCCACCTACATTTGAGGGTTTCGAGTTTCCACCACCTTCTATCACCCTACTATCCCCATGGGTAGTACGTAGTTGATGGAGATGTTTAAAGAGTTCCTTGACACCCAGAGGAAGCAGGCCATTCTTTTCCAAGCTAGACTTACAGATGCACTTTCCGAGCCAGGAAGGACTTCTGCTTTCCAGACTCTCAAATCTTTGGACTTCCCCGACACTGAGTGCATACCTTACACCGAGGAGCAGATCGAGAACCTAGAAGCCGCCACTGAAGATCATCTAAGTCTCTGAAGACCCGACTCCTTTAGAGATTGGAGCCACCAGCCAAGAGATCTAGAATATAGCACAGACAATAGAACGAGACAGGAAGTTGAAGCCCAAGAGAGACACTAAGACTTATGATGAAGATAGCAATTACCCTGGACCCACAAAGCATCGCAACAGACAACGCCTCTTCAGTCACATTGTCCGAGACAGATTCAGACCCACTTTCTTTGTGCATTCTGTAAGAGGACGGGACGTCATATTGACGAGTGCTGCAAGAGGTTCAGACTCTGCTTATACTGCGGTTTTTCTTCCCACCGAATGAAGGATTGCTAGCATGTTGTTGATCACAATAGTCGAGGAGTATTAGGATTTCAGTAGCCAGCACGCCAGCAGCTGTATATCCCTGTCAGAGTCCCTATACTTCAGCCACCCCAGCTAGAAATCCAGACTCATATTCAGATGACGATCACTTGTAATTTCTGCCATCGTAAGGACATCACTACAAAGAGTGCCGCAAGAGACGAAGGCTGTGCTTGTTCTACGGGTTGCCTGCCCATCAAGTCAAAGATTGCCTGGAAGCTACTGATTACACTGCCTAAAGACGAGCACAAGGATCACCAGGACTACAGCAAGAAGATCCACCTCTCCAGATTCAGCAATCACATGCAGCACTACCGCAAGGATCAGCCTACGTCAGGACAGTTAAAGAAGTTGAAGTGATTCTAGTCCCGAAGGAATACTGAAGACAAACTGAAGACAGAAGACTCTTTTGCATGGTTGGAGAAAACCATGGATCATGATTCGCAATCCAGTCTTCCCTTAAATTCCTCTTAGCACCTAGATCATTTCTTGAAACTTCTTATTTTCTATTTTGAAACCTTGGTTGATATTCAAAACTTATTTCGAGATATTATTTCCTATTCGGACAACTTGTTTCAAATCCACAATTCGATAATTGTTTGAAATCTACTATTCGATACTGTTTGCATATTCGTCATTCATGACTTTGATTTTCTATTCGAGAGTTGTTTGTCTACGACATTATTTCGACCGTGTCTCCTATCCAAGATTTTGCTTGTTTTATGGATACTTGTTTCCTATACGCTTATTGATATTTTGTTCGCTAATCGAACTTGTATTATTCGAGATTTTATTCCTACTCCAAATCTTATTTTGAAACCTTGTTCCCAATCAAAATATTGTTTCTATGTGACGCTTGATCGAGATTCAGTCTCTATTTGATACATTGTTTGAAGATTTTATTTTCTATTTTGAGACCTTGATTGGTTCTCTATTTGAGGTTCTATTCCTATTCATGATTTTATTTAGGATTGTTCTCTATTCGCGGCCTTATTTCAACCATATTTGAGATTTTGCTTGTTTCGTATCCACGATCCGGAACCTTATTTCCTGATTGTTGACTGATACTCCTCCATTCACTTTTTATAACCTTGCTTCCTATTCGAGATTCTATTCAAGATTTTGCTTTCTATTTGCGGCTTTGTTGATGGTTGATTTCTATCTGAGATTTGTGTCCTATTAAAATTTCTTTTTAAGGTATTGTTTGAGATTTTGTTGCCGTTCGAGGTTCTGTTATCCATTCGTGATAATGTTCTATGTACAGAATTTTGTTACTATTCCTAATTTCGATTGAGATTTTGATTACTATTCAGAGTATTGTTCCTTGTCCGAGATTTAAATTTCCCTTGTTGATCCCTTGTAGTACTACTACTCCTTGTCAGATCTTTTGTTGATTCTTGGTACATAGTGAAACTCCTTATCTTCTAAGGGATAGGTAACACCACCTTTTATCGTAACTTGAACAGTTGGAACTCATTTTAAATTCTCTTGAATTTTGGTAATTCTTATGGATAAGGTTGAGAGACTTTTCGTTGATCTACTGGGGCATGGCAGTTGCACGTTGCAGCCATTATCTGGATTATGGAGATTGAGGGTTCACTGCAGCCAGCAGCGCACTGGCGAGGCATGAACTCTAAGTTGAAGCGATTTCAGACATTCATTGGTCCTTGAGAATTATTGAGACTCCTAAATTTTTCATATCTTGGTCATTTTGTTGCTTCGTTGATAATTGTTAGAACATGGATAAAGTTGATAGAAATTCAATAACATATCGTTATTTGAGTCATGGAGCCGAAAGTTCACTGCTGCCAGATATACACTGGCGAGACAGGGATTCTAAGTAAAGTGACTTTAAATGTCTATATGTCCCGGATACCATATAGACTATATCCCTTTTCATATGATTATTAATTTTCGAGAATTATAAATCCTTGCACGTTCACCTTGATCTGATAACTAATATCTCCTCAGTGGCATCCTTGCTTTTAAATCAATCCTTGCAGTCTATTTTTGGTATTTTGTTAATAAATTATTTAATTTTTTCAATAAATACACCTTGCTAGATTTTGATTTTGTTCCACTAGATTTAAATTGCACTTATATTTTGATCGTTATTTTGTCCAAAACTTGATCTTAATCATGCCCATCCAACTGTAACTTCCCTAATTTATTTCAATCGTACTAAACCTTCAATTTTGCTCAAGTTTAGAAATTCGTACCTTGCTGATTTTATTTTTCTAAACCGTAATTGAATTTTATTTCACTTTGTGCCTACCGTGTTATTACGACTCCTTGTATTAGATTATCGTACTTGGTATTAATTTAACCTTGTCCCACTTCGTGTCTGACCAATTTTGATCCTTATTGATCATGTCATTTTACCCGTTTATTTTGATATGCTAATTCATTCAAAGTCTTATATCTGATCATATTCAGGTAACCGTGGTCGTGCCTATATTTTATGATGATTATACTTTTGTACCTATCAATCATGTCTGATGATCAAAATTCCGTTTTGACCACATCTGAGTGGTTTTGATCGTGACCATTTTCCTAGTCCCATCGCACCTCAACCTTGATTTGGATCTTGCTTAGTTAATCGTGCCAAATAAATTATTATCTAGTCATGACTGGATTCGTTTCCTTGGCATGTCTAACTTAGATCCTCAGTCGCAAATCCTACTTTTGATTGCTTAACCATGTCTACTGGATTCCTTTAAATTTCGAGGACGAAATTTTTTGGGGGAGGGGAGAATTGTAACCCCGCTTTCCCAATTTTAGAGAATTTTGAAAATTTCTGATAATCTAAGGTAGAAATATCCAAGCTTTATTTTTCCTAAATCAAATTTTATGGTTATTATTTAAAGAAATTTAGATTATTAGGGGCCTGGTTAGTTAACGATCTATTTGGGATTTTAACCAAACTAGAGTGGTTCCCAAGAATTATAACAACCTTCTTAACAAACTTCTACCAACTTTTGGGGGGTATTGTGTAATTAGGAAATGTCATAAGGATTTCTTGTAAAGATCTATCTCAATTCCTCAACTCTATATATATCCTACTTTCTTTTTCCTCCCTATATATTTTTCTCTGTCCAAAATTTGAGGAACATAGCTCATAACTCATCCCAAATTTTCCTGAGCCTAACCCTAACCTTATATTCTTCTGGCCATGGCGAGGCCGGTGACCCCTTCACCGAGCCGGTGTCGACGACAACAACTACACGGATCTTCGACGACGAATCGAGATCCAGATCAGGATCGATCGGCCGATCTTCTTCTTTGGTGGTCACTCACGCGGCGACCGACGACTCACGAGCAATCGCGACGAGTATCGACGATGACGACGTGTCTTCTTCTTCGATGGACCTCGAGCATGGTGTGGCGGCGACTTCCCCGCGATGGTGAACACCAAGGAGCAGGACAATTTTGGTGAGTGTCTCTTCCTCGCTCTCTCATATCTTTGAGTCGATCAATCAGATCGAGGACATTAATGGATTGGGTTGAGGTAGTTGAATTGGTTTCTGGATTGATCAACTACTTTAGGTTGATTGGCAGCAATCGATTGGGTTTAGAATCGTTAATTTTTATTTTGGAATTTTACTTTCGAATTCCAGAGAATGTTTGAATGGCCTTACTCTGGGTTGCACATCATCTGTTTGTTTATTTGTCAGAAACAGATCTTGCTCGTGTCCAGAAACGTGAGAGAGCATACTGTTATAGATTTTGTTTTCATTGATTGCCTTGTTTTCACTGATTCCACTCTTCTCAGGTATTGTCCTTATAATCCTTTGTGATTAGAGCATACTGTTATAGATTTTGGATGGGTAAAGTTTGAGCAGGATCGGTCATGGAAGGTTTGGGATGGATTGGTCAGTGTCCGACTTTAGCTTGTGTCCAGTATTGGTTCATGTCGTGTCCAACTTTGTTTGGGTTCGAAGTTTGGGTCGTATGCAGAGTGATTTAAGTTGGAGTGCAGGGCGCGGAAGAGGTTTTCGAATTCACTAAAGCTCCGTGTTCGAGTTAGATTATAGTTGTGGGTAGAGTTGATCTGTTATGGGGGCTTTTGATTGTATATCTTCCCATAGGCTTGGCTGTGTCATTGCAATTTAGTTGTATAATTCTTAGCTCTATTTAAGTTGTTGAGATTCTCCTAAGCATTGTATAATATTATAGCTAAATATTATTTATTTAAGTATACTTCATTGAGCTTTGGGTTGTCTGTGTATACTAGATCTAAATTTTGCTACTGTGGCCTAATTAGCCATTAAATTCGAATATGTGGGACTGGGACCCTATATATAACTGTGTGTGGGTGATGGTATTTGGTTGACAAATGGGCTTGCTTGAGTTGCATAATGCTTGGGTTGTATATTGAGCTAAACTGGAAGTTTATCTTGCTGACCCCTTTGATGGAGCTGTTGGATTTTGAGTTGTATGTGTTTTGAGGATATGATAGGATCAGGTATTTGGTGCAGGGTGGTTGTTTGAATGTTGGTTGAGTACAATAGCGTTTTGGTTAAGTCCATAATGAGGGTTTTGGCTCTGGAATGGAGTTGGGTATAGTTAGTTTTTTTATTTGGCTAGATCATAGTTTTGAGTGTTGAAGCTAAATTGATGAGGCTATCAATATTTTGGGCAAATATTGAATGTCGATGGATTGAACTTGCAGGACAGGCTCAATGTTAAGAAGGGTTTTATGTAAGTTGTGGGCTTACCTTACATAGAAGGAACTAAGTTCAGTTATGGTTTAGGCCATTGGAGGAAACCAAATTTAGACACTAGTATTAACAGATCCTATAGTTGGCAGATCTTTGTAACCATTTTGTTGTATAAGGATGCTTGTGGTATAATATATATACTTATTTTTCTATATCTAACTGTAAACTAGTATATTTATAAAAATAAGCTAGATTTAGTTATGAGATAGAGTAGCTAGTATAACTTGTATAGAAGTTAACCAAATTGTATCCATTATCGGTAGAGCAGATCTACTTATTCCGATCACCTGAGCAAGGCAAGTACATCCTATGGTTCATGTTCATTTACATTATTCTGTACTTTTCTCATGACACGATATCATGTTCTCTTGTACTTTCACGTACTTGTACTTACTTGTAGTCGGGGAGGAGAAATAAACTAGCTATGTGACCAAATCCATGTTCTGATATTCATGTAGATAGCTAGGCCCGCACTGTGCACGCGGGCCCTAAGCCGTACCATTATTCATGTACTCCTGTACTTATTCCTGTACTTACCCCAGCGGTCACATAGTCTAGTTGTATTTCAAACATTGTGCACATGTCATGTCTTGTACTTCAGGTTCATGGTTTACATTCTTGTACTTTATTTCCTGTGCTTTACATGTTCTCTTGTACATTTTTATAGCATGATGTTCTTGTTCATTACCTAGGATTGTACTTTGCTTCGCTCCTGACTGGATATGTTGCAGGTGTACTTGCAGGATATTGTTCTACCTTATGGGCCAAGCCGAGATCTTAGCTGAACAGGATGGAGACATGACTTAGCTAGAGGCTTCAGGTTTAGATTGTTTAGCTTTACTCCTAGATATGTTTTAGTGTTCATAGCGCATTTTATTCTTGTTGACTCTGGTACCTTTACGTTATATGGACTTGTGGATTATGGTGATCTTTCTGGGATCGTTTATAGGTGCTGTATTTGTACTTATTCATATTGACTTGTTAGTTTTCCTAGCTTGGTACAGCTTACTACGTTGAGTCTTCCAACGTAGGCTAGGCGTGTCCGATTATTCGGGAGCGGGTCGTGACACTCATAATCTGCAAAACCCCCTAATTCAATTAGTCAAATCAAGTTTTTATTTCAATGTTTTTTTTATTAATGATCAAATCAACAAGTTTTTAGATTTAAGATTAAATTAAAATTAAAATTAACTTTTGATTTAAAATTAAAACTAAAATTAAATTAAATTAAATTAAATTAAATTTAAATTAAATTAAATTTAAATTAAATTAAAATTAAAATTAACAACGAGTGCACGGTCTTCGCGTACTCCTCCTAAGAGGATGAGAGCTAACATGACGAAGTGCATGGATCATGATGACAATGGGCTGAGAGCTATCATGGCGGAGTGAACGGATCTTCGCATACTCGACCTAAGAGGATGCTGGAATGTACGGCTAGGTGGGGACCTCGAGTACATACATGGTTTGGTAGATTTTTTAAAGGATCCCTTCGAGGATCAGAACCTATGGGAGTGTGAACCACATCTGGAAGGAGGATAATGATGATTCACTTGACATCAGTGATAAACGTGATTGGATTACGAAATGTCATATGATTGTTCTGACTGTTATTAATATTAAATATTGTTCTTTATTACAAGGCTCTCTGTGTGCTAAATTATAAGACTATATGGGATTGATTGAATCTAATATTTCTTTACAGCGTCATAAATGTTTATGATGAGCTAAATGTGTTGACTAAGATCGAAAAATGTGTTGCCACATTTTTAACAAGGTTCTTGAGACTTGGGTTTGGTTTGGTTTGCCCACTCAAAATTCCATGATAATTTGAACTTGAATAACGTTTTGGTCTATAATTTGTTTCCTTTAGATTTATATTGTTTAAATATATTCTAATGCGTGTTTAAATAATATAGGCTGCAAAAGAAAAGGACTCAAAATTAGTTTAGATTAATCATAATGAGATTTGGTTATATTAAACCAGATTAAATTTGATTATAATTAGAATTCTTGATTTTTATAAGATTAGGTTGTTAATTTGATTTGCATTGCATTAAATCTTTACATAGATTGGACTCAAAATTATAAATTAGGTTTAATATGGATTAGATTAAATATGGTAGTTGTCTGCTACATATTGTATCAATATAATAAAATATTTATATTATTGTAGTGTTATGTGGATTTATTATAACATTTTATGTAGATATCTTAAAATATGCTATAAACAATGGTCAAACGTGTTGGCTACCCCTAGATTACACGACAAATTGGTCGAAGGCAGAGAATAAGAAGTGTCATTGGAGGTCATTGAATACCCCCATGTTTCCCAATTAGGAATAAGAAGAGTCGGATTAGGAAAATATGTATATATATACATATGGGGTCCCCATTCATATGGGTAGGTAGTACATTAACCATAGCTCCAAAAAAATCTTCAGGTTGGGAACCATGGCCCGAAGCATCATCCAGTCATCATCTAGCCTCCGACCCCTAATGGAGGGAAGAGGGTGCCAGAAACTGACTGGATGGCTGAGACTGCGGACTTCCTGGCCTCCTTCGAGTTGTCACTAGAGGTCATTGTTCGACCTCTCGATCCTTGATCTTGTTGCGCCCGGTAACAAACATGCATGAACCATTTCTCGAAGTATGTGTCCAGATAGTCCAAAGTCTCGATAGTTAGCTCTAGGTCTTCCAGTCAAAAACAACGCCGATGAAGGGCGCCCAACTTTGACCTGCTGCTGATCATTCCGGAGGAACTGGAGAAAGGAAAAGATTACGCCGCTTGTGCCATCGTGCGGGTTTGCACACCCTGGAAGATTTTGCAGAGGTCCTTCGCGAGGCTAGTGAGGGGTCTACCTAGACCTCTTCTTTTTCTATTTTTTGTAGTTTTTTCCTCTTGTTTCCCTCCTCGGAGAATGTTATGGCGAAGAAGCTGGGATTTTAATGCAATCAAATATTTTGTTAAGTCAATTTGGTTTGTGCTGCTAGCGACTAATTATTTTATCTATCTGTGACGATATCCCCATCAAGTTTTGTTACGTTAATTTTGTTTATACTGCCAGCGACACGTTCTTGCTAAGATCAAACTTTATTTATTTATTCTATATATAATGCCAAAAGTTAGGCTTCACCATGAAACTTTTATTTTCCAAAAATATCCTACATTTCTATTCCAATACAAGAAGTAATATATTCTATTAGCGGTAGTTAGGTACTTACAATATCTAGCTTTTAGTATTTCAATATATTAGTTTTGTCTTTTGCTTTTCAAGTATATACAAAGAAAACTAAAAGGCAACTTTGAGTGTCTTTTACTCTTTTCAAGTACATACAAATTAGTTTTTCAAATTTGGGTCTCAGAATCTCAAGGGTAGGTGCTCTTAAAATTTTAGACTCAAAACTACTCATAGGTTTTCACTTTCCTAGGTCATATAGTAGTTCAAACTACTTCCACTGTGGATGTTCGTATAGAATCCAGCAACCGATTGTTAGGGTTTTTAAAGTATTGTACCTCTCCATATTCTTTTTCCAAGCCCTCTCTAAATCCTTCCCAAATAACTGCTTAAAATTATCAAAATGTCGCTGATGAAATGACGACCGTTTCTAAAGGGGAAGAATCCACAAAGGGATGCGATACATGCCGCAAGGGTGGCGAAAGCCAAGATTATGACCACTAGGGCAGAGGCCGAAAGGGCAGCGACATCCAAGTTATAGGCCGGTAGGGCAGAGGAGGCCACCCAAACAGAGGCCGTAATGGGAGTGACGGCAGCGGCGGAAGCAGCGACGGCGGCGACAGCGCCCCCGACAGTGACGTAATCAGCAGAGGCGTCAGCAACAAAGGCATCAGATGATTGTGAGCCAGAGGCAGCCAAGCCACCAGCAAAAAAAGCTAAAAAATCACATAGAACGACAAAGAAAGGAAAATCTATCTTCGAAACAGAGTCCGATGACTCAACTTATAAAGGTCGAAGGCGTACTTGGGCGAAGGCAAATATGGCAACGGGTACAAAGTCGTCAGAATGCTCTGAGGATTCTGAATTCTCATCAGAAGAGGAAGATGAAAAGAAAGAGCTATCATTAAATAAGTCCAAGGATGGCGAGGAGGTAAATTTTTTACAGATTCTAAATCTAAGAAGACTTATAATAAACATTTAAAAAAGACTGTTATGCCTGAAAGATCAGTTAAGATGGCTGATGTCAAAGACGAAGGTTTTTCTGAATATATTGAAATTTATCAGTTGGAAAACTGAAGAAATGCAGTCTTGGAAAAATCTCACAAACAATAATAAGAGAATTTTACCCAAATCTTAGGGCTAAAATTGAAAAAAAAGAAGAGGATCAACAACTGGTATTTTTGAGAGGGAAACTGATAAGGATAAATGTTGTTGTCATCAAATTTGTTTAAGGATTTGATCCACTTCCTGATTT
>JANAVB010000344.1:0-80781 GCA_029216955.1 Iris pallida
CCGCATATTAAGGTCCTTCTGATGAAAACATACTTAGGCTCTTATGATCAGTAAAGATCTCCACTCTATCTCCGTACAAGTAGTGTCTCCACAACTTCAAAGCAAATACTACCACCGCCAATTCTAAGTCGTAGGTCGGGTAATTCTTCTCATGATCACGTAATTGACGTGACGCATAAGATATACCTTCCCATGCTGCATCAAGACACACCCCAATCCTCTACCTGAAGCATCGTAATAAACTGAATCCTCCGGTCCCATCTGGAAGGGTGAGAATGGGAGCCGTATCAACCTCGCTTCAACTTCTCAAATGATTCCTGATACTCTGCTGTCCAAACAAACGGCACATCCTTGCGGGTCAACTGGGTCATCGGCGCTGAAATCCTTGCGAAATCTGAAACGAACCGCCGGTAGTAGCCGACCAATCCAAGGAAGCTGCGAACCTCTACCACTGAGCTGGGTACCGGCCATGACTCGATAGCCACAATCTTCTGGGGATCCACTTCCACTCCTCATCGGGTAATGATGTGACCCAAGTATAATATACGATCGAGCCAGAACTCACACTTACTGAACTTGGCGTATAACTGATGCTCCCTAAGCGTCTGGAGGACGACTCTGAGATGCTGCTCATGCTCTGCTTCACTTTTGCTGTAGACCAGGATGTCATCTAGGAACACGTCACAAATTGATCCAAGTAAGGCATGAAAATATGATTCATGAGGTCCATGAATACGGCCGGTGCATTGGTCGCTCCAAAGGGCATAACAAGGAACTCCCAATGTCCATACCTCGATCTGAATGCTTCTTCGGATGTCCTGCTCTCTGACTCTGATCTGGTTACCCTGACCGCAAGTCGATCTTCGAGAACACTGAAGCCCCTCTGAGCTGATCAAACAAGTCATCTATGCTCGGAAGAGGGTATATGTTCTTGATTGTCACCGAATTCAAGGTACGATAATCAACACATAGCCTGGACGTACCATCCTTCTTTTTCACAAGAAGCATCGGGGCTCTCCAAGCATCCACTTGTACGGATAAATTCCTTGGTCCTCAGTTCTTCATCATCTTGTATAAATTCCAACTCTGAAGGCGCCATCCTGTAACTCGCTCTGATACTGGTGCTATCCCGGGAATCAAGTCTATAGTGAACTCAATCTCCCGCTCCGGCGGCATCCCTGGAATCTCCTCTGGAAAGACATCTGGAAACTCTTCAACTATCCGGGGTAACTGCACTGCTGCTACTGCCATCCGCAATGCTGGGGAAGATGGCTCCACTGCGTCTCTGGAAAATGAAAACTCTGGCTTGCCGGGATACTAAGACAACTCTGCCAATATGGCAGTCTATCCTAGCATACTGGTTCCTCACCAATCCATGCCTAGGACTACATCATAGTCTGCCGTAGAAAACTCTATGAATCTACGGGGAACTCCCTACCGCTAACTATCCGACACGAGGAAAACACTCGATCTACTCCCACAAGACCATTACCATAAGTATTTGAGCCTCACATATGACTCGGGCTCCAATCCTATCCGTGTCGCGAATCGTGCAGACATGAATGAATGCGATGCACCAGAATCAAATAATACAGACGCTGGAAAGGATTGACGAGAATAGTACCTGCCACAACCTCACTTGGTGCAACTTTTTCTTCTATAGCCATCATCATGGCCTGACCTTGTCCTCTGGCTGCTGGTCCCCTCTGCTGGAAACCTCTCTGCCTATTCTGGGTCTGAGCTTGGGCTTGTGCATACTGCTGGGGTACTGTTGCTGGAATGCCTGAGACTGAGGCGGCAAGGGCCTCGAAGACTGATATTGCTGCTGCTGAACTGGTACTGGGGCCGGTCCTCTCACCGAAGAGCTAGAAGGGTTGGATGCTGATGAACCACCCCTATTCGGGCAAGCCCCTATCCTATGATCTGCTGCTCCACAAGCCAGGCACAATCCCTGCGCCCTGCGACAATCCGCCACTACATGCCCTGGCTTCCCGCAATAAAACATCCCATCGTGGAAGTCTGCTTCTGCTTCTGCTGCTGCGGGTACGTCGGGGTCGAATGCTGAACCGACGTTACTGAGGCCGCCCGCCTCGGAGTTCCAATGGTCAATCCCCTAGCTGCTGGGGCTGGAGCTTATGATTGGTGCATCTGACTGTGGGACCGCTTCCTACTTTCGGTCCTATCCACGATCCTCTGGGAGGTGTACTCATGCCTCTAGCTTCTCAAGACCGCATCGAACGTCTGGTGCTCGAACTGCTCAACCGCCAACAAGATCTCCAAATACAGTCCCTGCTGGAACCCTGGGCCCTATCAAACTCGGTCGCCCACCAAGGTGGGGGCAAACCTACTGAGTCTTGAAAACTCCGATGCATAACTGTCGACTGTTCTGCCTCCTTGCTTCAAGTTGGTAATCTGGTCTACAGGTCGTACCGAGCCCAGCATCAAAGTACTTCGTCTGGAACCTCTCTCTAAACACTGCCCAAGCAATGGGTGCCACTAATCTCATGGCTTGCGCCGCCCACCAACTGCAAGCCAAGTCCAACAACTGCAGGTGTACTACCGCCACCTTCTCATTCTCGGGTGTCCTAGCTGCTTCCAGAATCACCTCGGTATCCTGAAGCCATGCATCCGCGGCAATCGCATCCTCGCTGTCGTCGAAGAAAGGAGGGTTCAATCGCTTGAAACTGTTGGCCGCCTGATTCCCTGGATGTCCGCCTCGGGTCAAAGCATCTTGAACTGTCTGTGCAGGGCTCGCTTCGACGATCCTGGGAAGCTATCAAGGTTCTGATGAGGCCTACTAAGGTACCATCATCTGGCTCTGCGGGCTGGACGGGCCGAACTGGTGACTCTCCTCCAGTAGGTATCACTCTGGAGGCGACTCCGGAATGCTGGGCTTGATCTCGAGTTGCTGCTGGCCCGCGGGAGGTGCTCTTCCTTGCTGATCGGCAGGGTTAGGTACAGTACCGCTGAGGAAAACGACACAGGAAACAATAAGGAAGGACCAGGATAATTCAACGATACAATGTAATCAGGGCAAGAATTTCAGGGATTTGAAATACGAGCGGAGATCAAGGGCGAATACTGATTGAGACATCTATTCGGTAACCCTCACATATCTTGATTTACAAGACCTGCATGGGCCACTACTTAAATCGTGTCACGCCCCAGAACCAGAATACTGGAGAGCGGGGGCAGACATAGCCAGCTACGTATATTGAAATGGAAACTACCTCGATATACGGTCACGGCTGTCTAGATATGTGAGGGTTTTCTACACCAACAGTCTCTTATGGTCATGAACAAGCCTAGTGTCTCAATCACCACAAGTAAGTAAAGTCGCAAGATGTATGATCATTAAATATACAATAATAAGGCGTCCCAAATATTACATATTCAGCTGATCATGAAGCTAGTCGTTACAAAATATTAGGACTAGCAAGAGTTTAGTCATACATGATCAACCCTAGGATTTGTTAATCATGCTTACAGCCCGTAGGCAGACAGTAAGTAAAGTGTCGAGCTAACAGGTGCTCGTCGGCTAAACGTCTCAAAAGAATAGTTTTACAATAGAGTGAGCGAACAAAATAGAAAATCCACTCGTAGCCCGGGTTCCTTCTAGTCGCCACCATTGGGCTGGAAGCTTGGTAGATCCTCGGGAGCTGCTCCGAAATCTGGCCACACAAAACCAGCTGGGTCAACCCTAGAAAGAGCAAGTGCCAAGGGGGCCACGAAATAAGAACAAAGCCAGCAATCAGCACAAGAAAATCTAATATTAAAACTAGAATTACGAAAATGTCAGGATGATATACGACGAGATAACCATGGAAATATTCCGATAGCCAGGTTACAACCCGTAAACCAAACAAGGGCCGGGGTTGTAACCCTTCATCTGAACGAGCTTGGTTTCCACCATTTATCGGCAAGATAAGTATATAAGAATCAAGACAGGGAGCAATCTAGCATGGGATCAAGACATGACTAGACTGGTTATACCTCATTCAATCAATCACGGCCAAGCAGATCCTACAGCTTACTACTTTAACTAACTAGGGTTATCACAGGCCTAATTACTAACAAGATGCAGTGAGATTGTTCCACAGCCACAAGCCCTGCAGACCATCCAGGTTACCCAGGTCAAAAATTAGGGGTTGAATTCAGGTGGGTACATCGCCCAGAAGACAAATATACCCTTAGGTGACTTAGAGGGTGCAACACGCGACGGTGTGCTGGAAATGTGCCCTACTCGACGGCAGGCTACAGATCCCAAGAGCGCCCAGGTAACGGAATTGCCTGTAGCTATGTCAATCTCTTCATGACTACTGTGTTATTCTAGTTATTAACCTTAATCCATTTAAGTAGGTACTCCTGACCGTGGTACTCAGGAGTCCCATTCTAGACATGATGCAAGACAGGACAAGTGGATTTAACAAGCAAGCAAGAAAGAACCACCCACGGTGTCAAGGCAGGTCAAGTTAAGATAAATCATGTCAGAGTACTTGTCAGGAGTGTGCCACGATGGGCCACTGTCATGTCAGGTTGGTCATGTCAGGAGTACACCACTACGGTCACTGTCGTGTTGTGCTAGTCCTTTGTCATACCATGCCGTGAACAATAGTCATTCCAAACATATTAAGTAAAATCAAGTTCATGACAAAAGGCGTAAGGATATAAAATAGGCGTAAAATATCTAATAAAATATCAATATACAGGGCTATAGAAAAGCCAAGCTTAAAGAAATAAGACCAAAACTCCAAGAACCAATGGGTTAAACAAGGGGGGTCAGGGAAGCAGCGTACGAAAAGTCACACACGCTGAAAGAGCTACGTACGTGAAAAGTCACGCACGACAGAGAGCAGCGTAGGTGAAAAGTCACGCACGCTACAGGAAGCAGCGTAGGTGAAAAGTCACGCACGCTACAGGAAGCAGCGTAGGTGAAAAGTCACGCACGCTGAGAGAGCAGCGTAGGTGAAAGGTCACGCACGCTGAGAGAGCAGCGTAGGTGAAAAGTCACACACGCTACAGGGAGCAGCGTAGGAGAAAAGTCACGCACGCTGAGAGAGCAGCATAGATGAAAAGTCACGCACGCTACAGGGAGCAGCGTAGGTGAAAAGTCATGCACGCTGAGAGAGCAGCGTAGGTGAAAAGTCACGCACGCTACAGGGAGCAGCGTAGGTGAAAATCACGCACGCTGAAAAAGACACGCTTCCAACAGGAAGCGTACCCAAGTCTGCGTACGCACGCTAAAGAGCGCACGCAGCTCAGTGTGCGTAAGCTAAACAGCTCTGCACACTGCTCACTGTCTTCTCCAAACAGCAAGAACACCATGGTTGAACTCAAGGCTACACAGCATCATAACTTGGCCATCCGAACTCCAAATCCGGATTTCCAAAGTTCCATCTTGGTTGGAATTGAATGCTCTTCCACATGGAAACATCAAAACCCATAAAATCCAACTAAAGTAGATCAAACTATGCAAAATCCAAAAAGCTAAACCTAGATCTAGAACAAAGGAAGCTCCAAATCACAAAATAGCAAGTCCTAATGTTGATCACCATGTCCTAAACTAGCAAATGGACAAATAAAAGTGGGTTCTCATGTGGTGGCAAGGTGCACTTGCCTAGGGTTAGGAGAGTTTGAGGAAGGAGAAGAAAAAGAAGAAGGAAATTAATGGTGGAAGTCATGAGGAGAGAGAGTGGTAGGTGGGGGAATATAAAGAGGGTGGGTTGTGGTGTATTGAAGGTGGAGTATAGGTTGGTGATCCAACACATAATAAACCAAACCAAACCCCATCCAATTAAAACCGAACCATGCCAAAACCCAAAAATACGAGAAATACCGAAATTCCACAAGTTGAGGAAAAAAAATACATGCCAAAATCCATATACGAGTAAAATATAAAATACGGGAAAAATACGAGAAAAATACGAGAAATGAGGGTGACAATCGACTTCGTAGTTCATGACATACTTCCTGAAGATCCCAAGGAGGCTACGAGTATTCGTCGACGGTCTCTACGATTCTACTACAATCAGACCACCAAAACTCTCTACCGGCGAACTTATGACGGTCTTCTTTTACGCTGTCTTGCTGGTGATTAAGTGAAGCAAGTATTGTGTGAAGCTTGTAGAAGCATGGAATTTCAGAACCAGAAAGTCTATGCGCCAGACTACATGCACCAGAGCTTGGACAAAGTACTTCACAGCAAAAAGCAACAAATATAGACATTGAAAAAGGACTTTTTTTATTCAACATATAAAAGTCTATTACATGTCTAAGAAAGACTGTACAAAGGAGAATTTCTACAAAGAAAAGATCCTAAGTCTACAGCCAGCAGCCAACATGCGCCCTCAAGAAGGCGCAGCAATCAACATGTGCCCTCAAGAAGGTGCAGCAATCAACATGCGCCATTAGCCAGGCGCATCCCACCATGCGCCCTCAGCAAGGCACATCCTTTCAGCAGCTTAGTTATGTGCATCCTCAGTTATGTGCATCCTTTCGGCAGCTCAGTTATGTGGATCCCTTCAGCAGCCCAGTTATGTGCCGCTCTTCCAGCCAGGCTCACCGCCGTCTAAATGCTTCGACTAATGAAGCATTTATTGAGCAGAACGAGGGTGGCAATCAACCCTCTAGCCAAGGAAGGGAAAAGAACCACAAGCCAACCTGTGGCCAGGGGAGGCTTCGAAAGAGCCTCCAAACACCAAGGAAGACCGTGATTAAAACCGCGGCCAAAGGAGCAGCTTTCAACACAACCAGAATGGGCTACACCCATTTTGAAGGAAGAAAGAGCCACCAAAGCCGCAGCACCGCCATTACGATCTACGGCTCTTCCTGCACAACGAAGACGAGGCTCGAGCATCCCTATCTTTGGATGTAACAGGCACCTTCTGCCTGCCTCAGAAGCCCTTGACCCCAATTTTTAGATGTAACAGTCACCTTCAAGTGCATCAACGAAGACACTCGTCGCATCTTCACCCTCGGGAGTATCTCATCAACAGAATGCATTCGAGTACACAAGTTCATGTCAGAAAGATGTGAGAGAACGAGAGGCAAACCCACTCTCCATGCCACTATTTATAGGTCGGGCAAATCAAACCCATGCGCCAAGTGGATGGCTCTCCGAATTCTGTGCAATGAATTTGCATTTAATGGATGAATCGGATGCTTCGAATTCAGCCAAGTCAAAACGGCTTTTTAAAGCACTTGAAGAACGTAACAGTTGCACCATCAAAGACGTCTCACGAAGCGGATGCGCCGGCCAGACC
The DNA here is from genome assembly GCA_029216955.1 of Iris pallida. Lineage (NCBI taxonomy): Eukaryota > Viridiplantae > Streptophyta > Magnoliopsida > Asparagales > Iridaceae > Iris > Iris pallida. Next base: position 7,263 of record JANAVB010000344.1, read on the forward strand.
GCGCATCACATAGACGCGTCCTTCAACATCAAGCGCATAATACAGACGCGCCTTTCAACACCAAGCGCATCACAGGGGATACGCCCCCATGCGTCCCCATATGCCTAGTGGAACGCCAATCGATGCGCCCACTCAGCTGTCCATCGAATGTCACAAACATTAAATGCTACTGGCAGAGTTGGCAGCACGCCTCCCAAAGTCTGAACAGTCGGCAGCTTTTTCAGAAGACGAAGCATCGCCAACGTCAGCATCATCATTACTTCCCTCCGACGGCTACTGCCACGTGGCCACCTAACCATCTCGCATGCGCCTTCGTGGCCATGCGCCCAAATCTGCATACGCCTCAAAAGCTGTACGCCTCAGACTTTTCACTGATCCCAAAAGACAGAAGGAAAGTCATCATTAAAGATCTGCATGCGCCTCAAAAGCCATGCGCCCCAGACTTCTTCCTGATCCCAAAAGACGGGAGTAAAGACACTACTGAAGCTCTGCATGCGCCTCGAAAGCCATGCGCCCTGAATGGTTCGTGACTCCTAAAGGTTATGAGCCAAAGTCTCCTCATGCGCCCAATCCTAGGCGCATCTTACTAGATCATTCCCCAACCAAATTCGAGATCTTCGAGCCATTGGTCGATGACACGTGTCCTTTGACTCAACTCATCCAAGATCTCAGCAACAGAAAGATCTTCTTCTTTGCTACATGCCGACTCACAACCAACATGAAGAAGTCAACCCCTCGATCAGGGCGCATCGTCCATGTGCCTCCATCAGCAATCAACACGTGGCGTCCCCGCGTACAGGCGCATCCTACATGCGCGCATAAGCAGCCAACCTGCAGACTATATAAAGAAGGGACCATTTCCTGCTCCCATACCTACGTACACACACGTACCTACCTACAACAAACACACAGACTTCGCACCACCAGAGAGGCAGATACAGATACTCAATGTCTTCCTCCTCTCAGCAAGCTCCAGCACCCAGAGCAATCCAGACCTTCAGAGAACCGATAACCGTCGTCAGATCGTCAACGGAGTCAACGCACCACTCACTCCATCGGCACAAGGGACCCAGATTAAACAAAAGTGTACTTCTAGGACTACGTCTAAGTCCTATATTGTAACACTGTTATGTTTGTATTGAAATTTGCAATCAAAGAATTTTAATGGCAAACAAGCTGGCGACTCTGCTGGGGACCTCTTTCTTCTCCACCGAGAAAGCTGTGTCGCAATCCGACGACGTGAAGGTGGGCTCCTCCCACAAGATGCTGGTCGTATGCCTCAATCAACAGGCGTATGAGGAGTTCATATCTGAAGGCATAGCGAGTCCTTCGACAGGCTGTCGAAGCCAAAAAAGACCCGCCGAGTCTGGGTGCGCAAGGTCGACACCTCGGGTACTACCACCGGAGGGGATGCGCCAATCCAGCCTTTCCTTCCTGCTGACGTCCTCAGTAAACTAAGATGCGCCCGCTGGTGCAGCGCATCTCTCGGGGAAACGTGCGGCTAACCACATTCCCCAGCCATCTCCCTCTCAGACGAGGATGCATCGACGGAGCAGGGCGCATCCAATGCCCCGCGCATCACCTCTGATGCGCCAACGAAGGTCTCTATCTATGACAGACTCACTCGCTGTAGTGGCAAGAAGAATTTGGATTCTGAGTACTACGCGCCCCAGCGGCCTGGTACGAAGAAATCCAAGGCAGCACGGGCCATGCACCCCAAATGTGCTATACCAGCAATAAGCCAGAAGAATGTGCTCACAATCATGCGCACTGTTGATGGTAAGTTGTACAAGGTCGACTCGAGTGCTGCGCGCCGAGAACGAGCCGATCTTCAAAGTCCTTATCTCACTTGGGCGCATCTACTGCATGCACAACCAAGTCAAGTAAGGCAAATCCAGTGGTCTTGAACTCCTGCACCTCCTCCGGTTGCGCGTTTGAGGTCCATTCAAGTCACTCCAAATGTTGTAGTTCCCCCACTTCTGATCGGGATGCCTGTTTGGTATTAGATCAGGGGGCGCAGCACTCACTTGACTACCCCGGTGCTTGGCCTTGCCATGCACCTGAAGGGGGTACAAAGGTGGCACTCTCCTCCAACGATCTGCGTAACGAGATTACGCACAAGCGCCGATCAGGAGAGTTGACTGACAAGCACGATGCGCCTCTCACGGGGCATACTTGTGCTGTGGTTACCATCAACTGCTGTTACAAAGCGGCAGTCCCACCAAGGCAGTCGGTGTTCCAGCGGCTGTAACCATCGACACCTCTCCGACGTCGCCTCAGAAAGAAGGTGTCAATAGAAGAGGAACCAATGATTGCTTCATGTAACGTGATCTCCAACTCCTCGTCAGTCTGAAAGGCGACTGGCAGTTTCTCTTCCTCGACCAAGAGCCAGCCGAGGAAAACTAAGACAGCTGTCTCATCCTCCGGAGTGTTCGAAGGCACTCGAGCGAGAAAGAAGTTCTTGGAGGAAGCTGGGGGTAGTCAGACCCTTGTCGAGCCTCCTTCCGAAGACGAGTGTGTCCAAAGCACACCTGGGGCAGATCCTCGAGGTGAAGTCAGCCTCCCAGAAGCCCCTGAAGACGAGGATATCCGCCAGAACATAGCTGGGGGTAGTCTAGCATCTGCGGACCCGAGTTCCGGAGACGAAGAGGCCCTTCAAGACGGAGCTGAGGGTAATCAGGCCCTTGCAGATGCGCCCGTGGTGAATGTTCTCCCGAACATAACCGGGGGTAGCCAAGACGAAGCTCTAGGAGAGGCGACTCCTCTACAAGAGAGTGAGGCCGAGAGTGAGGCCTCAACCCATTCATCCACTCCCGGCCGCGTCATGACAGTAAATGTGACTGGGGCTGATGTCGAGTCTGATGCGCCGCCAACAGACCTCGTCCAGCACATAGATATCCTGGAGGAAGGACTCAAAACCCTCTCTGCCTCCATGCAAATACTGACTCAAGCAGTGTTTGAGATACGGTCAGCTTTGACCAGGACACCTTCTACCGGTCCCGATCCAGGGGCCAATGAAGAGTCGAGTGTACCCCTTCAATGGGTATCCTCGGACGTAGATCGCCGAGAAGCACCTCGAACGTCAGAGCCCTCAAATGCTCAACATCCGATGGTACCGCCTTCCCCGACTCCCAGCTCCACGAAAGACATGGTCGAGATGATCAGGGACCTGCACGAGCGCTTTGAGTCCAAGACGAGACAAGAGGAGCGCCAGAAAATGGGCATCCCCCAGCCTTATCCCCTCGAGTGGAACAAGGTGGTTTATCCTCCAAAGTATAAACCACAAACACTGACGCCATACGACGGGAAGGACTCTCCGCGTCGCTACCTGACGTATTTCTAGTCTCAGACGGGACATCTTTCGAAGGTGGACGCGCTACTTGTAGGTCCTAAAAAATCAAGTTGCATCAATCAACAAAGTCAAAAATTCAAGATATTTATCATTTTGATGAGTTGCGCAGACAACAGATTGCGCAGACGTCACTTTGCGCAGGTTGGTTTGCGCATGTTCCCAACTGCACAGGCTGACGTGGCAAAAGTCATCATTGACTAAATCAAATCAGATCTTCCTGACAGCTGATAACACGAATAACGAGGACTGTTCGTTTTTGGCGCCGCCGCACAGTGCTCGAGGACGGCTGACAGTTGGCAGCGCAATCCGTGGTTGTGCAAACGAAGCCTGCGCAGTCTGAGTCTGCGCAAACCAGTGTATGCGCAGTTCACTTTGCACATTCTACCAACATAACTGATAAATTACATGTGGCATTCATGCCATCAATTGCTCATTACGTGGCAACTATCTATGCACGATCATGCGCATTTCAATCAAATAATGTCATGTGTCTCAGATAGTTGGCCCGTGATCCAATAACTGCCTGCGCAGTCCATATCTGCGCAAATCAGTTGCTGCACAAATCAGCTTGCGCAGTCCAAAATAACTAAAAGTTAGTTATTTTTAGAACTCTATAAATAGAGTTTCAAGTCTTCATTTCAAGGGGATCAAGATCAGATATCAGAAATCAGAGAGTTCAGGAGTTCTTGCCAAAGTGCTACTAAATTCTTCCGAGACTTTTGTCTTCAACTTCAGAGGCTTTTGCCTTCAATTTCCAGAGTTGTTTTCAACTTCAAAGGCTTCGTCTTCAAAGTTCACATCGTCCAAGGGATAGAGCAATCGTCATCAAGATTGGATTCCTATAGTTGTAATTTTCCCAGAATTCTTGTAATCTTTATTACAGTTTGTATCAATAAAGTTTTATACTTTTGTTTTTGCAAACAAAATGGCGACTCTGCTGGGAACAACTTTCTCCTCCGACGAGGAAGTAGCAACTCAATGTGACGTAGCGTCTATCGGGAAGACGTAGAAGACGCTGGTTGTTAAGGTCAACCAGACAGCCTACGAGGCGATGCTCAACTCCAAGACCACTCCCCGTACTACAGTCACTTCTGCCAAGAGCAAAGTGCGCTCAGTTTGGGTCTCCAAGTCTGCTGCACAATCTGACAGTTTTGCCACCAAGGATGCTGTACCAACTGTTGCACAATCTGCTAGTCAGACTGCTGCACAAACTGCTGTGTCAACTGTTGCACAGTCTGTCTCAGCAACTGCTGCACAATCTGTTGCAGTCAAGGCTGTGCAGTCTTTTGTAACTGTTGTGCAGGCTACTTTATATGCTGTCTTGTCAAAACAGAAGACTCCTATGACTCTGGCGCAATTGGCAGTGGCTTTTCCTGCGCAAAATAGCACTCCAGTAACTAAAGTGCATCCCAAGCACTCTAAGACAAGGACTCCTGATGTACTTTCTACCAAAGCTTCTACTGCACAAGTAACTAGTGTACCTTCCACCCATGCGCAAACCAAGTCTGCACAATCCAAGAAAAACAGCCTTTTGGCTAAATTCCCTTCTTCTCACAACAAAAGAAGAGATTCTACTCCTCTTCCCAAACACCCTATTGCCCCTGCGCAATCCACTGAGGGTAGTCCTTTGACTATTCCTCTTTCTCTTCAAAGTAAAGGAAAAGGCCCATTGGTCTTTTCTCAAACTTCCTTGTCTCATGACTTGGAAGATAACAGAGGGAAACGCTCTTTAGCTAACCCTTCATCTCAAAACAAGGGAAAAGGCCCTTTGGTCTTTTCTCAGTCTTCTTCAGTCTTTACGGAAGAAAATCCATCTGAATGTGTCTCGGCACCAATCAGTTCGAGAACTCTTGCAAACAAGGATTCTTCTTTCCTTTATAACAAAAGTATTTGTACTAATCAAAGAGGTATCCTGCCTACTCCGATAGCAGAATTCCAGGACCTTCCGACTCTCCAAATTTGTTGTTCCAGACAGAGAAAACTGTTAGTGTCTCAAACAGAAACTCATGGGGTGAATTTGCTGACCTCAGAACTTATCTTAATCGACCCACTTCGGTAAAACGCAAACAGCCAATGCCGAAGGTCAAAATCATCAAAAACAATCTACAAGGTCAAAAATCTCGACACTTATGCTAATAAAGTGAGTACTTCCCTGTATACTCAAGGGACTAAACATTTGAAGAATCAAAATCATGTTCCAAATGTTATCAAAGAACAGATCCCTCGGAACTTTCCTCGTCCTGTTGTAGATCTTCGAGAACATCTAAGACAAAAACAGGATAATGATTCAATATCTCCATCTCAACCATCTGATCATCACTGTAATCATAAAGTCATCATCCAATGCTGTTGTCAAACGACAAAACGATCTGTCTTCGATCGTTTAACTTTTGCTAAATCTGAACCTATGTCAGAAGAAGGCGAAGTTTTGTATGCTTCTGTTAACATGACTTCCCGAGACACTGGGGGTAAAAGATGCTCCAAGCATGGTAGACTCCGCAAGCCAAGCCAACGGTATTTGGAATTACTTCAAGAATCTTCTGAAGGAGTATTTCAACATACCCGTTCTCGAAGCCGAGATACAATCGGTCAAAGGAATCTTCCTTAAAATCCTTCAGGTCATCTTCCTGTTTCTCAGTCAGGAGATGATTCGTTCTCTGATTATGATGCATACAGTGAAAGTTCTGAACAAACAGTATCTTCCACTGTGCCAAGAGAAGTGACAGCTTATGTTGTCACCGATGATCCAGATGCTTCAACTTCCGCAAATCAAGAACAGCGAATTGCTGCACTTGAAGACAAATTAAAAACCATGGCTGAGATGGTTGCTAGTATGCATTCCATCATTGTAGCACAGCATGTTACACCACCAACTGCACCTATTACTAGTCCAGAGATCATAGCATCTTCAATACCTGCCAATACTGGGCTGGGGGTAGTGCCTCCCCAAATGCCTCTTGTACAAGTGCAAGTACAAACTACGCCTAGCCAGTCAGGAGCTGGGGGTAGTGCTTACAACGCTGTTCCTCCTCCTACCACTACAACTCAACCTGCTCCTTCTTCTTCATCAGAAGACGCCAATGAAGCTGTCAAACTCTTACGAACCCAGTTTGAAGCATTTAAAGAGAAAGACAATCTACAAAGGTTGGGGATTAAACAGCCCTATCCGGTTGAATGGAAGGACGTCCCGTTTCCCCTAAAGTACAAAATCCCTACAATCTCTCTGTTCGATGGCAGTACTTTCCCAAGTCAATTCATCAATCATTTTGAGGTAATGACTGTTCAACTTCAGCCAAATGATGCTCTTCTTACCAGAGTGTTCGTCGGTTGTTTAGCCGGCGTAGCATACGACTGGTACAGAAGTTTGCCAGATGGTTGCATCACATCCTTTTCAGGTCTCAAACAAATCTTGCTGGAACGGTTCTATGAAGGATTTAATGATATGACTATGTCAGCTCTCAACAAAATCAAACAAAAACATAATGAAACTGCTGAGAGCTTTATTGAACGGTTCCGCCGTGAAGCTTTGAAAATGCCTCCAGGGACTCCAGCTGCTGTCACTATTGATACTTGTAAGGCAAATCTTTTACCTATTATCAGTATGTGGACGGGATCTACCCAATTCCAAGATTGGCCCTCATTCATCGTCAACGCCAAAGCTGCTGAAGTGAGTGCTGACAAGTTCAAACAATTGGGGGTACAAATATCTAACCCTGATCGCGATGAGCATCAGAATTCAGGTGGTGGCAATCGCCAGAACAATCGCAAAGCGAAAGAGACTTTGAACATTAACTTGAACAAAAATAAAGAATCTTTGGCTGTCAATGTGGCCCCACCTACATCTACTCCTACTCCTTCTGTACCTCTACCGAGGGAACCTCGTCCAAAAGTGGAATATTCTTTTGATGAGAATGACACTGCAAGTATCTTCGAATGTTTACTCAAAAGCAATAAAATTCAACTCCCTGATCCAAAGAAACCTGATGAAGTCAATAAGACTGATCATCCCAAGTATTGTGTCTATCACCGATTCATTGGACATCCTACTCGAGCATGCTATGTGCTCAAAGGTAAGATTCAAGAGCTTGTCAATGCTGGTGTAGTCACTCTGCAACAAGATGAGAAGACTGTTACTGCAAATATGGTTTCAGTCCAGTTTGGAGATTTCCCTCCGCAGATGATACAGCACGGTGTCATTCCAATTCCTAAAGCAACCCTTGAGATTGAGAATCTTCCGCTTCCATCCAATGAAGGTCTTGTTCCCTTATTTCTTGATAACGGTGAAATTATGTGGATCCATCCTGATCTTGCTCCAGAATTTGAGATATCTTCCAAGAAGAAAACTCGTTCTAAAGACAAAACCAAGATTTGCAACATGGTATCTTTTGATCCCATTGTTGACGAAGAGATTCTGTTAGGCACCAGATCAGGGAAAGCTTATTGAAAGATCATTCTGAAGGTCAAAAGGATCCTGCTTCTTCTTCCGAACCTGCTTTGGCACAACCTGCATCTGCTGAAGAGATCCATCTACATCTTCACCAGTTGTAGTATCAATTCCTAAGCCAACAATGGCTGACAAAGGCAAGCAAACAAGTTCGATTTGACAAACCTCTAAAGAAGTCATTATCTCTACTGGGTTAAGAAGCCTTACAACTTTGATATATTGGCTCAATTAGCCAATACACCGGCTAGATTGTCATCTTTGAACTTTTGCGTCTTTCCAAGGAGACACGAGAAACTCTAAGTGAAGCTCTGATGCAGGCTGAAACTTTTTAACTCTTCTCAAGAAGCCAGAATCAGAACCAGTCTCTTGTCATCACTGTCATAGTGTTTTGGAACTGATCCCAAACATTACCTTCACTCAAGATGATATGTTAATGGAAGATATAGACATGACGTCCTCTTTATACAGGATATGTTGATTCAATGAAGGTTGATCGTATCTTGATAGATCCAGGATCGCACTTAGTATCATGCCAAAGACTATGCTAGATGCTGTTGAAGATACCAGTGCATAGTCTTTCAACCACATCACTACTATTCTGGGATTTAACCAAGGAAAGAGTGAACCTTTGGGCAAGATCCGCCTAAAACTCCAAATAGGCAATCTTCGCACAAAGGTGACCTTTTTATCATTGACAATCATGGTTGTTCTTACAATGCTCTCCTGGGAAGGCCATTCGCCATGAACATAATGTTGTCCATCAAACTCTTCATCAATGCTTTAAATACGTTTGATGACAAAGGACAAGTTCACAAGAAAGTTGCAGACCTTTATCCTTTCAAGGTGTTGAAGCTTATTGCAACATGCTCGTATGTATAAGGAGAGTTTATGAAGGTGGTATTGGCTATGGATACTGAAGAAGATCAAAAAGCAGTACCTCAAGACACTCTTATCATACCTGTTAAGGGACGAGTTTTCTTCCATCAATCTTCCAAGCCACTGGTTATTCACTTACCAGTTCAAAAGAAATCAGTTGATGCTGATGAAAATCAAAGGGAGCTCACCTCTGAGCCACTTGTTATCGACTTACGTCGTAACAAAGACAAAAAGCACTCATTCCTTCTGAGCCACTTGTTGTTGATCTAAATCGCAACAAGGAAAAAAGGGAGCTCACCTCTTCTGAGCCACTTGTTATCGACCTCCGTCGGAACAAGCCTCCTCCACGTCTTCTTCTCCCCCTCTTGTAATCAATTTGACCAAACCTGCTAAGGTTAAAGGTCCTGTTGTAAATACTGATGTACAAATCAATAAAAAGCACCTACTTTCCAGTATATGATGTTATTTATTATACTAAAAGTTATTTGGATATGTTAGATAGCTTCCAATCAATACACTGGGAGTCGTACAATCTCTTCAGACAGAAGTCTCGCTTGAAGATCCAGATGATTTTTACCGTATTCACCCTTCTTTGAAGAAAGGTGAAAGTCCAGCATTTTTATATAAAAGACCGAAACAAAGATTAACTATACGGATGATAGCAAAGTTAACGATACGGGATGTCTCCAGTTCTATCGTTATAGTCAACAATCAAAAGACATCGTCCGAAAGATGGGTTACGACTTCAAGAGCGCCTTAACTATGGTAAAGGTAACGAACTCCCATTCGTACAACAGTTCCAAACGGAAAATCACAAATGTATGGCAGGACCAAGAAAGGTCTCGGATATACTTCTCCTCCACTGTTATCCCCAGCGACTTCTGAATCAGATAGTGAAGACGTTCTAATTCTTCTGATTCCAGATCCTGGGATTCTGATACCAGCATCGGTGAAGTTCATCGTATAATTGTATCTTCTAATATGGTCTCCGCTGAACTACTAGAAGGCTGTGATGAAGATGTTGAAGAAAGTCCGGAAAAGATCCTTGGGCCAAATATGGATAACCAATGGGTACTACTCGTTTTGAACAACGTGAACCTTCTACTGAAGATCAATTAGTTCAAATTGATGTAGGGGAAAAAGTCACCTCGGCCAATCTTTATTCGCAAGAATCTTCCAGAAGCAGATAAGCAAGAGTTGATTCTTCTCATTAAAGAATACATAGACGTCTTTGCTTGGAGTTACGAAGACATGCCAGGTTTAGATCCCAAGGCTACTCACAAACTGAACATTCTTCCTAATGCTAAAACCAGTCAAACAGCAACAAAGGCAATTTAAGCCTGAAATGATGGACCCAATTGATGATGAAGTCAAGAAGCTCATCGCTGTGTGGCTTTATTCGAGAGAGAGCATCCTGATGGGTAGCCAATGTCGTCCCAGTTTTGAAGAAATTGGAAAAGTTCGAGTCTGCATCGACTTCCGAGATCTCAATGAAGCATGTCCGAAGATGAATTTCCTCTTCCTTCACAGACGTTATGATTGATAATACTTGTGGGTTCGAAAGAATATCTTTTATGGATTTTTCCAGATATAATCAGATCAAAATGCATCCTGAAGATGAAAAGCATACATCTTTTCGCACTTCTCGAGGAGTCTATTGTTATACAGTGATGCCATTTGGTCTCAAGAACTGTGCAACTTCAGCGAGCCATGAGTACCATTTTCAGAGAACATCTTCGTAAAACAGTCGAATGCTACGTTGACGATATTGCTGTCAAAAGTCGTCTAAAAGAAGATCACATCCAAGATTTGAGAATAATATTTAATCTCTTGCGTCAACATCAGCTCAAGATGAATCCCACCAAGTCATTCTTGGGTGTCTCTAGTGGCAAATTTCTCGGCTTCGTCATTACCTCTAAGGTATACACGTGGATCCCGAGAAGATCAAAGCCATCCAAGAGATGCGTCCTCCACGCAACCTAAAAGAGCTACGAGGATTCCAAGGCCGACTTGCGTACATGAGCGATTCATTTCGAACTTGTCTGGACGCTGCAGACCATTCACTCAACTAATAAAGAAGGGTGTATCTTTTGTTTGGACTGAAGAGTGTCAACGAGCATTCGACGATATCAAACAATATCTTATGAACCCACCAGTTTTGGTGCCACCTATCTCTGGTATTCCATTTGATTTGTCCGTGCTATGGACCATTCATTGGGTGCTTTACTTGTCCAAAAGAACAAAGAAGGCCATGAACAAGCTATCTACTATCTTAGCCGAACTAGATGGTTGCTGAACCGTTATAGTCCGGTCGAGAAAGAATGCCTAGCTCTCATGTTTGCTGTGCAAAGACGAGGCATTATACCATTGGTCAAACTATTCATGTTATATCTCGAGTTAACCCTCTCCGGGTACTCATGAAGAAACCTAGTACACTTAATTCTCGGTTGGCTACATGGCAATCCTTAGCTCATATGACATGGTGTATGTTCCACAAAAATCTGTCAAAGGTCAAGCGTTGGCGGACTTTAGCAGCTCATCCGTGCCTGAAACATCTAAACTCTACGACAAAATTCCTGACGAGACGTTAGAAGTCAACATGATCTCCGAAGAGTTTCCAACCCGGCGTCTATTCTTTGATGGTGCATCAAGAATTGGACCAAATGGTGCTATTGTGGCAGGTGTTGGAGTTGTTCTCGTTTCTCCAGACGGATTAACTATCCAAAGAGCCTACTCTTTAGATGAACCTTGCTCCAATAATGTGGCAGAGTACAATGCTTTACTTGTCGGCCTTCAGCTAGCTAAACAACTGAATGTTGAATATCTCGAAGTCTATGGTGATTCTAAATTGGTTGTGAACCAGGTAGAGGAACCTATGAAGTCCGTCATCAAGACCTAGTACCTTATCATGAAGCAGCAATCAATATAGCTACATCATTCAAAGCTTCTTTATCGACTATGTTCGACGAGCTTGCAATACTGAAGCAGATGCTTTGGCCAATCTTGCAGCTGTCTTAGCTATTCCTATCAAAAGACAGCAGGTGGTGGTTAATCCACCCGAGAATTTTCTGTATCGAAAATAATCGTAATATTGAATTCAGCAATTTTGCTGAAGTTAATGTTATTGATGACGATTGGAAACTCCTTTTATCGATTTCGTAGTACATGACATACTCCCTGAAGATCCTAAGGAGGCTACAAGCGTTCGACGTCGATCTCTACGATTCTATTACAATCAAACCACCAAACACTCTATCGGCGAACTTATGATGGTCTTCTTCTACGCTGTTTAGCTGGTGATGAAGCCAAACAAGTGTTGCGTGAAGCTCATGATGGCGTCTGTGGAGCACATCAACCTGGTCCTAAACTACAGGATCGTATTCGACGTATGGGTTACTATTGGCCCTCTATGGTATCAGATGCCATTGAATATGCAAGAAAATGTCGTGCTTGTCAAATCCATGCAGACTTTATTCATCAACTATCGGAATTCTTACACCCGACTGCTGCTTCCTGGCCTTTTGAAGCTTGGGGTATGGACATCATAGGTCCTATTAATCCTCTTTCTTCTAGAGGACATCGGTTCATATTGGCGATAACCGATTACTTCTCCAAGTGGGCTGAAGCTATACCTGGCTGAAGTCAAGACTAGCAGTGTCATTAACTTCGTTAAACACCATGTCATCTATAGATTCGGTGTACCTCGAAGAATCATTCATGACAATGGACCTCAATTCATTAGTCAGAAGTTCACTAGATTCTGCGATGATCATCGGATTAATAATATTGCTTCGACGGCCTACAATCCTGCTGCTAATGGTTTAGCTGAAGCCTTTAACAAAACCATTATTAAGCTCCTTAAGAAATTTGTATCCACTAACAAACAGAATTGGAGCGAGAAACTTGGCGAGTGTCTTTGGGCCTATCGAACTACAGTCCGCAATTCCACAGGCTTTACACCTTTCTCTTGGTGTATGGCTGTGAAGCTGTCCTTCCTTTGGAGTTACAAATTCCTTCTTTAAGGATTGCTATTGCCAATGAGCTCACCACAGAAAACAATAACCTTCTTCGACTTCAAGAGTTAGAAGCATTGGAAGAAAAGCGGTTAATGCTCAACGCATATGATTATACCAAGCCCGCATCTCAAAGACATTTAATCGTAAAGTGAAGGTCAAGCCTTTCAGCAAGGAGAACTTGTTCTAACGGTCAGACGTCCTATGACTATGACTCATGAGCAAAGGGAAATTCGATGCGAAATGGGAAGGTCCCTATGTTGTAAGCAAAGTCTTCTCAAACGGAGCTTATCAACTTCAGAACTTGATGGTCGAGTTGTTATGATGCCTATCAATGGCAAATTCTTAAAGAAGTATTATGTATAAATATAAATACTTGTAAATTATCAGACAGAATCAAGTTCATAAATAAATTCAAATTTTATTATATGATAGTACATATTAAAGGTCACTATCATCTTTTTCTACATTGGGACGAGGGCCACTGCCGTCCTTCTCAAAAATGCGGTCAGCAAAAGAGCCGAAAACCTCCTTGCTGGATCCACAAGAAACTTGCAGGCGGCCATCCTCATGGCTTCTTCTTCTTTAGTCTTTCCTGGTTCAAGCAGGAAGTCCAAAATGTCCCGCGGTGGCTGGGGTGCAGACGAACCTTCGCCTGCTTCTGCTTCCTTTGGCTGAACTGGATCGGCAGGGCGTTCTTCAATGCCCTTCTGAACTTTCGGAGCAATCTCAGACTTCTTAGATGCTTCTCCGGAAGACATTTTATGTTGAAGAATAGAAGTATTTGTTCCTGTCAGATTTCTGCTATATTTATAGGCAGAAGTTCCTCAATTGACGAAGTGATACATTCATCCGACGGTTCGTCCGTTCATTAATGCCAGACGGTTCATCCGTTCATTTATTACATTCATCCGCGGTTCGTCCGTTCATTAATCATTCGACGGTTCGTCCGTTCATTAAATGCCAGACGGTTCATCCGTTCATTTATTACGTTCATCCGATGGTTCGTCCGTTCATTAATCATCGACGGTTCGTCCGTTCATTAATATGTGACGGTTAACCCGTTCATCATTTGACGGTTAACTCGTTCATTCACCATCGTCTGACGGTTCATCCATTCGTTCATCATCACTTAACGGTATTCCGTTCATTTGTTTCATATACATTAACGATTCACCATCATTTTCTACATCAGCAACTTGTCGTTTTCAATTAATTTGTCAATAATATTCATATCTATCTATTATTTATATCTGAATAATATGCAATAAATAATGGAGCTACAACAAAATATCCTTTATATCAAAAAAATAACATTACAAAATGCAGCTACAGCAACAAAACCCAAATACAAATCAAGAAGGAGGGACAATCAGATTGTCAATTTGCTGCTTCAATATCTGCAGCTCTTCTTCGTGTGTTGACGCTACTATCTTTCTTGTCTTGCCTCCTCCATCCCGCTTTCTTCATCAAATAGGCATCTACTGTCCTGCGAGTGATCTCTTCACCATGATGGTCTCATGCTCATTCCTTTCTTCAATCAATGCATTAAATTGTTCAATCACCAGTTGGTGATTAACAGTTCTTTTTCAAACTCTTGTTGGAGGCGAGTAATTTCAGCCTTCAGCTCAGCAAGTTGCCGTCCTTTGCTTTTAGCCACTAGAGTAATTGATTCTATTTTAGAATTATATCAGCTGATTTTACTGAATGAGCTTCTACAGATTTTGAAGAGTTAACCTTTCCATATCAGCAGCTTGAGCCAGCCGCTCAAATTCAGCTTGTACTAAAGAGTCTACATCTTTCTTCTTGAGTTCTTTATACTTCTTGATGGAGACTTCTAATTCATCCAGTATATGTTCAAGGAGAGTGGCCTGAGCTTCGTCTCCTTGGTCTCTTATGGCTCTTATCAAGAAAGAAGTGGGCTTCCTAACGATAATGAAGTCAGCCCCTTCTTTCTCTATTATTTTACGGACGAGAGATCCCAGCGACTCAAAGAACATCGGGTAATAACTGGACCACTTGCTGATTGATGGCCAGTTCCAGGAGTCGCTGCTACTCCTGATGAAGACGGGGTAACAGGTTGCTCGATTCTTTGAGGTTGGACAATAGGCTCTTTAAATAAGGAAGCCAGAGTAGAGCTGGTTGCTCCTCCTGCTTGATCTTCTGCAAAAGTAAAATTGTTATTTTACTAATTGATTGTTGATGAACAAAAAGATCAAATTAAGAGCAATGTTACCTTGGTTTGGTCTAACAACGAGTTCATTCCTTACTGGAATGGAATACCGTTGAACAGAAGTAGCCTCAGCTGCAACAGCCTGGCTGCTGCCCGCCTCAGAACCACAAGATAAATGATGACTACTGCTAATAACCACCGTTGGTATAGGACCATAATCAGGTCCGTTGGAGGTGTTGGCAAAGTCTTAAGATCTGCAAATGAAGATATTAGTTATCAGTTCATTTAAAAAAGAAAAGATTGTTAAATCTCGTTTTATACCTTGAGGGTCGGTGGCGGGATTTTCTTTTAGCACACCTCGTCGCTACTTCTTCAGGAGATATTTCTATCTCAACATCGATAGCTTTTTCTGCAGATGCCTCCACTTCAATATCCTTTTTAGGATTTGAAATATCATCGACAGTATCAAGAGAATTGTGTTCTTCATTATCCTTTTAGGATCTTGTAAATACTCATCACATTTTCGGATGAAGAACCTTCCTCGTCTTCTTCTTTTTCTTTTTCTTTCTTCTACTGCTGTATTCCTGCTAGTGGCAGCCTGATCTTCCTGCAGCTATAACTGCAATCCTTCAGAGCTGCATCATCATTTCACGGTCTTCGTCCTCACGAAGAGTCCTGGAAGTAGGAGGAGGTTGAGTAATATCTGCAATAGGAGAATGAGGTCGTACAACACTTTGTTCTTTCTCTAAGATATGTTCTCTAGGCTTTCAATTCTTGGGGCAAAATCTCCCCTCTGTTCATTCTCCTCGAGAGTTTTGCTCCCTGATTCAGAAGCAGGTGTGGGAGATGCCATTAAAAGTCCTGCAGCAGCATCTACTGAAGTCAGGAGTTGTCTAGAAGAAGACTCTTCCAAGACTCTTCTGGTGACTACTCTTTCTTTCTGTGTAGAGGTCTAACAGGACTCTCTACATTTTCTGGCTCTGCTTGCTTTTGCACGGAAGTTGGTGTAGTGGCAACTTCTTGATGTGTCTCGGCCAATTGCCGGATGAGATCTGGTAGTCACCTTTTCAGAAGAAACATCAAGAATCAATTTCTTCTTCGCCACAGGAGCAGGAGGCTCCTCTCTTCTTCTTTTATTCGCAGGAGATTTACCCACCTTCAGAGAAATACGAAGTGGTGCATTTACTTCTTGGGGGAATATAATATCCCTTGTAGTCTCCAGAGGTGCATCTGCCGGTTCCTGTGCCTCCTCATTTATAGGGATCGATGGAGCAATTCTCCCTCTTCTCTCAATCTTGTTACAGTGGCGAAACTATCTGCGAGATTGAAATTCTCGGCAAAAGTATTCGCTGATGTGTAAACACGGAGGATGTAAAAAGCATTCGAGGACCCTGAGGAGTAGTCCTTGCTGGCATGGAGAAAGTGGCTTTTGTATCACGGGCATTGTAATAAGCCCAAGCCCTAGCTCCGTCTATCAGAAACCTTTGCCTTGGAGGCAGGTAATTGCGTTCCCTACATGGAACTGATCATACCCAAACTGTCGAGCAAAACGGCTTGGAAGGTATGGTTCTAAGTAGCACTCTTCTTCGAATCGGTAGACCAAATGAGATGGATGCCGAATTGTCTTCAACCATTCAAAAGCGACACGAGTTAGAGGCTGCAGTTTCGAATCCACCATATTCGTGGGCATCTGATCATACCCAGCAGGGAAAGGAGCGCAGCAGAAGTTCCAGCCTCTGTTCAGATTCAACATAAATCTACACTCAGTTAAGGAAGTATATTCCATTTTCCATCGGAATACCTTCGAAGAAAACTGCCGTCAACTGGTCCCATGCCAGGATCCATTAGAATTGGATAGTGAAGAAGCAACCATCCAAACAAATATGTATATGGCAATTCTAAGCGAGGGAATTCTCTCTCTCCTTTCGCTTTCAACATCAAGTCAACATATAAACGAAGACTGGCGTTCAGCTTGCAAGTCATTGCTGATAGTAAGTCCATTTTATAACCGAAGACTAGCTTAACAGCTGCAAACAAGACGCCACGGTGAAAATGATCCACTGCACTGGATCCGAGAACTACGAACCTTCGCAGCCAGTATGTTAAGAATCCAGCCAATTGTGCTGTTTCTGACATGGGCCTATATCCCATTCTCAAGTACTTTCCAAATTGTCTCCTTTCTTCAAAGGAGGATATTCATGATCATCCTTCACTTCTTTATCAAAGTGACCACTCTGTTCCATTAATTTTCTGACCTCTGTATGGCTCAAAGGTTTGAAAAAGGTTGGGTAGCATTTATCGTTCTCCTTGGTTTTCTTCTCCTCTATATGATTAAGAAACAGATGGTAGCCACTTTGAAGAATAACAAGTATTGGCAGTGGCACTCTTGTAAAATAAAGAGCAGATCTTGTAATGGCACAATAGTTCTTCGAACACTGTCACCATCTCTGGATTCTCTTTTCTGAGCTTGTTCAACTCATCATTTGTTGGTACATACTCCTCATACGGAGCATCTGCCATGGGCAAATACGAGATATACTTTATCTCGTGGAGTGCAACCCATCTCTCCCCCTGGGGTCATGAAAGTTTCGGTTCTGTAGTTGTATCTCTCAGCTAAGGCTAAGAACATATGAGGATTGGGAGCAAATCCGTAAACAGTGGCATGCACTGCTTCATATAGATTGATTTGTTGGAGTCTGTCTTAGAATTTTCCCAGAACCCAATTCGCGATATAACTCCATCGCTTGTAGTCTGGATTCACCAATCCAGTCATTCTTATATCTTGCTCAGGATATTTTCCTTCAATTTTTGCAAATTCATTTGCGAATATTGGTTTCTAACAGGCATTAGCATGGAAGAGTTCTCTGGTGAATGCAGCCAGGTCTTAAGCCTCTCAGTAGGACACTATATCTGTCAGAAGAGCTATAAAACATATCCTTATGTTTTGGCCCTTTCTTTACGAAGATTTTTCCTGTCCGAGCATCCTGAAATAGAGTGATATTCCAATCCATCTTCCTAGGGTAGCTTGCATGAGCGTACCGTGACAAAGGAAGACAGCGAGCGATGTCGGGTATAAAAAAAGATCTATCTTGCTGGTGAACTACCCTATCTTCCATCCTTGGCCTAGGCTGAGAGGCTCTCTCAAAGACGTCACCGAATAGAATAAGGGTTTCTTGTGAATTACAGCATCAGCTGATTCTAAAGGCTGTCCGTTCATCAAACACATCAAAGTTTCATTGTCCTGAGAAATCAATATAGCCTGACGGAAGGCCGACAGATCATACTGAGGGTAATGGACATAAGACATCCTCTTTGTATTCAGACTCTGTGAGGGTTCCCACAAAATGTTCGTAATCTGGATCTTCATTGACTTCAACTGCATCAACGAACAGATAAAAATTAGTCCAAGACAAAGATTCTGTTTTTAAACATAAACATTAGAGTGCGCAACCTCAGACTGCGCTGACATGATTTGCGCAACCTCAGACTGCGCTGACATGATTTGTGCAACCTCAGATTGCGCTGACATGACTTGCGCAATATCATTTTGCGCATCATAAAAGGTGCGCAAAGCAAGGTTTGCGCTGATATCTGCGCAACTTAATTGTTTGCGCTGACTTCCTGGCAGCACAAATCAACAATTTGCGCAAGAATGCAGCCTTCGTAAAAATGAAGAACTGATAGTTGATGCAACCAAAACCCTAAAAAGGGTGGCGCAATATGAACTTATCTCTAAAAAGAGATGAGTTTCAAGGGGAGTCGAATCACCCTAAGAAGGGCTTTCGATCGGTTCAATTACCTCTCAGAGCAGGGTGTGCAGATTCGTGTCGGAAAGCTCGCCGTGCAACCCTGTCAGAAGACTCGGCCGGAGCTTTTCCCTTCGCGGCGGCGGCGGCGACAGCATTTGATCGTCGTGGGGCCATGACAATCGGAGGAGGAGGAGAACAGTGAAGGTTGGAAGATTTTCTTCTCAAAAAGCTCGAAAGATTGCAAAGTAAAGAATTGAAAACGAAAAGAGGGGTATTTATAGTTTTTGAAATGCGAAACGGATGCCTCGAATTGCGCCTAAACTCGTGGTCTATTCGCTTTGCGTAGACAGCTCATCATATTCCGCAAAATGATTCAATATTCAAAAATTCAAAGTATTTCGAAATTTTGATTATAATCAACTTTCGAAAACTTTGAAGGGGGTCTTGTAGTCCTAAAAAATCAAGTTGCATCAATCAACAAAGTCAAAAATTCAAGATATTTATCATTTTGATGAGTTGCGCAGACAACAGATTGCGCAGACGTCACTTTGCGCAGGTTGGTTTGCGCATGTTCCCAACTGCGCAGGCTGACGTGGCAGAAGTCATCATTGACTGAATCAAATCAGATCTTCCTGACAGCTGACAACACGAATAACGAGGAGACTGTTCGTTTTTGGCGCCGTACAGTGCTCGAGGACGGCTGACAGTTGGCAGCGCAATCCGTGGTTGCGCAAACGAAGCCTGCGCAGTCTGAGTCTGCGCAAACCAGTGTATGCGCAGTTCACTTTGCGTATTCTACCAACATAACTGATAAATTACATGTGGCATTCATGCCATCAATTGCTCATTACGTGGCAACTGTCTATGCACGATCATGCGCATTTCAATCAAATAATGCCATGTGTCTCAAATAGTTGGCCCATGATCCAATAACTGCCTGCGCAGTCCATATCTGTACAAACCAGTTGCTGCGTAAATCAGCTTGCGCAGTCCAAAATAACTAAAAGTTAGTTATTTTCAGAACTCTATAAATAGAGTTTCAAGTCTTCATTTCAAGGGGATCAAGATCAGAGATCAGAAATCAGAGAGTTCAGGAGTTCTTGCCAAAGTGCTACTAAATTCTTCCGAGACTTTTGTCTTAAACTTCAGAGGCTTTTGCCTTCAATTTTCAGAGTTGTTTTCAACTTCAAAGGCTTCGTCTTCAAAGTTCACATCGTCCAAGGGATAGAGCAATCGTCATCAAGATTGGATTCCTATAGTTGTAATTTTCCCAGAATTCTTGTAATCTTTATTACAGTTTGTATCAATAAAGTTTTATACTTTTGTTTTTACAAACACTACTTACCAGCATATTTGTTGGGGCACTGAAAGGAGTGGCGTACGACTGGTACTGCAGCCTCCCCGACAATTCAATATCTTCCTTCGACGACCTGACGTGCCTCTTTCTCGACCGTTTCTACGACGGCGGAAAGGACATGACAACGGCGTCCCTTATAGAGATACGCCAGAAGGAGAAGGAAACAGTTCGAGTGTTCATCGAACGCTTTCGACAGGCCTGCTTCAGACTGCCCCCGGGCATGCCAGAACATGTGCTTCTCTCCTCCTGCAGCATGAACATGCTGCCTGCAGTCAAGCTCTGGCTCAACTCTACTCCTCATCCCGACTGGAGCTCGTGATCATTGAAGCAGAAGCCGCGGAGAAGAATGGTAGCCAATGCTTCTTCTGGTCAGTTTCCCCCCCCGGGGCACCCCCTTCGAGGATAAGGAAAAATGGCCTGCAACCAACAACCCCGAACGAGAAACAAAGGGGAAGCAGGCATTGACTGTCAATACCTCAAAAGGTGCATCAGCACCTACTCAGAAGCCTCCACTTGTACCAAGGCCAAAGGAGGTTTATTCGTTCAACGACGAAGACACCCTGTAGCTCTTTGAGATACTGAAGCAGGGTGACAAAATCAAGCTTCCGGACCCGAAGCATCCCGATGAGGTTGGGAAAGTGGACAACCCGAGGTACTGTCACTACCATCGGTTTGTCGGATACCCAACCAAGGACTGCTATGTCCTCAAGAATTAGATCCAGCGCATGATCAAAGCGGATGTAATCTCCGTCGACTACGAAAAGAAGACGGTGTCGGCCAACGTGGTGTCACTCCAGTTTGGCACCCTACCGCCGACTACAACACAAGATGGCATCGTCCCCATCCCTAAGGCGACAATGGAGGTGGTTAACTTACCACCAACCCGTGACAATGTGAGTGGACTCATCCCACTCACCACATCTCGGGGAGGGATCCTGTGGGTTTACCCCGATCTCGTCTCCGAGGTGACTCAACCGGAGGTACGCCCTACCTCCAAGTCCAAAGACAGGAAGATCAAGTCTTACCGCATGGTCTTTTCTTCAACGGAAGAGGCACTTCCTGTGCAGACGCGTTCACAACAGAACGCCCAATCCGACGAAGCTGCCGCCGAGGTGGTGCCTCCTGGCACCGTCCCTGCTGTCCAGGACGAGGGCCCGTCTAAGCCCTCAGCAGCCAATAAACAGAAGCAGATAAAGGCCCGCTTCGACAGGCCTCTGCGAAAAGAGAATGCTTCGGGGCTAGCCAAGCCCCACAACTTCGATATACTGGTGCAACTGGCCAGTACTCCTGCCTATCTATCTCTGTTCGAGCTCCTCCGTCTTTCCAAAGACTCCCGAGAAGCTCTCTGCGAAGCTCTGAAGGATGCTGAATCCTTTCTCAGTCAGGTCAAGCAGCCTGAAGACCTCCCGACTGTGTGCAAGCACTGTCACTGTGCGAAGGAGGTTATCCCCAATATAACCTTCACCCAACAGGACATGTTGCTCAAACACAATCGACACAACAGGCCGCTTATTATACAGGGTACATCGGTTCAGTCAAGGTGAAGCGGATTCAGATTGATCCGGGGTCTTCCCTCAGCATCATCCCGAAGACGCTGCTCTCAATACTGGGGATCCCAATGTACCGACTAGCGCCCTCCAACACGACAATCAGTGGTTTCAACGCCAGCAAAAGCGAACCACTGGGCAAAATACGACTAAAATGCCACATCGGTAACCTCAGAACCGAGGTCAATTGTTATGTCGTGGATGCTGAAGTCAACTACAACATTCTGTTGGGTCGCCCATGGCTGCACGAGTACATGGTGGTGCCATCCACTCTCCACCAATGTATGAAGTACATATCCACCAACTACGTCATCCGTACGGAGTTCGCGGACATCGACCCTTTCAAAGGTATTGAAGCCTACTTCACCGATGCCGACTTATATAAGTCGTCTGACGAGGAGGAGGCCAATGATGCTGACGACGAAGCAGAAACGGCAGCAGAGCCGGACATGGAGCCTGAGGTCACTCTCGATGCTCCTTTGAAGATCCGACTCAAAGGCAAACCGCCTCAGAAGTTGCCCCCCATGAGCATTAAGCTACCCAGGAAGGCACCAGCTGCTCCTAAAGCTCCCCTGAAGATACGGCTCAAGGGAAAGCCGCCTCAAACATCGGCTCCCCTTGTGGCAAAACTACAGGAGAAGGCGTCAACCACCAGAAGCACAGCGGAAGCACCTCTGAAGGTGCGTCTCAAGGGCAAGCCGCCGCCATCCCAGCCGCCAGAGAAGGCCCAGGTAGTCCTCTCGGACTCCCAGATCAGCGCTGTGGTGGACCCTCCCGATCCTACTCCAGTGCTTACAGATGAAGAGCTGGGGGAATATATCTCGGCCGATGTAGATGCCCCATCTCTCGACAATGTAATCCCACGGGATAAAATCTCATATTTCATTAATAACAGAGTGTCTTTTAATTATTCTAGTCTTCCACATTGGAATGCCATGTATATATTAGATAACGCTCTACGGTCGTTGCAAACACAAATAACGATCGTCCATCATGTAAATCGAGTAGTCCCGTCCCAAGGGGTCTGTTACATAGTCCCACCACGGAGTCGAGACAAAGAATCCATCATCTTCGGCAAGGTCGAGCGTCATCAAGACCTCCCGCCACTCGAGCCAGAACCAGATGCCGGCAGAATACAACTCTATCGGTACACGGACAAGGCAAAGTACCTCATCCAAAAGATGGGTTACAACATAAAAAGCGACAAAGGCCTGAACTACGGCAAAGGTCGACGTCTCCCTCTCCTGCTTCCAACACCTAAAGGAAAGCCGCAGGACTACTACAATAGAACTCGACGGGGGGTAGGCTATGTTACGCCACCATCAACGCCAGAGAGTTCAGACGCAGAGGAAGTTGAACATTCTCACTCGTCTGAAGTATCAACGTGGGATTCCGATACCAGTATCGGATCTGTCTTCAAGAGAGTGCTGTCAGCCAACATGACATCAGCACAATCTCAAGAAGAAGAAGGCGAAGACCAAGCACCGGAATTCTTCGAAGAAGAACCCTGGGCTCAACGCCTGGGACAATAATGGAAGTCTCGTTTTGAATTACGTGAACCTCTCACCGAAGACGAAGTCGAGCAGATCAACCTTGGGGATGGATCTTCTTCCAAACCCATCTTCGTAAGCAAAAGCCTAAAAAGAGAAGACCGAGAATCTTTAATCCAGCTGGCTAAAGAGTATATCGACGTCTTTTCCTGGAGCTACGAAGATATGCCGGGACTTGATCCTCAAATTGCGATGCATAGGCTGAATATCTTATCTGATGCCAAGCCTATCAAACAACAACAACGACGCTTTCGTTCGGACATCATGAACGCCATCGATCAAGAGGTAGACAAACTCTTGACCAATGGTTTCATCCGTGAAGAGCAATACCCAGATTGGGTAGCCAACATCATCCCCATCACCAAGAAGAATGGAAAGATATGAGTCTGTATTGACTTCAGAGACCTCAACTCTGCTTGCCCGAAGGACGAATTCATGCTTCCAATCACCGACGTGATGATCGACAACACATATGGCTTCGAACGCATGTCTTTCATGGACGGGTATTCGGGCTACAACCAGATCAAGATGTTCCCTGATGACGTAAAACACACGTCATTCAGGACTCCAAAGGGCATTTTCTGCTACACAGTGATGCCTTTCGGCTTGAAAAATGCTGGTACGACATATCAAAGAGCTATGAGCACCATTTTTCGTCAATACCTTTGTTTGCCATGAAATATAAAAGAACAGAACAATTATCGGAGGATCGAACTTTTACTTCACGTTACAAACTCGCTTGTATAAAGAAAGCCTAGAGACGAAAACCTAGGTACAGCAATCTAAGTACAATTGTTTATTTTAGATTCTGGGGGGTGACAAGAGAGGTTTGGGAAAGCGACGGCCGCTCTGCCTTACTCCTTGGACGATCGGTATGTTGCCTTGGCTCCAGAAGATTGCTTGGCATTAGAAGAAATGCTCTCTTTGCTCTCTCTGCTTCTCCTCTCTAAGTATTCTGGTGCTCTCCCTCTCTGTATGTGCACTCTTTTCTGTATCTCTCTACCTGTGTGTCTCCTCTCTCATTTTTTTACAGGGGAATGGCACCCTGCTATTTATAGGAATGTAATATGATCATTAGGGTTGCAAAAGATTGCTTCTTGGAGATGGCGGCGGCCTGTGGATTGGTCAATCTAGGCCATTCGTTTTGATTATGACGAATCCGAACCACTAAGTATAGATTACACCAAATCTCATCAGCAATTAATATTGATTGGAATAAATCTTCCTCATAATGATCTTCTGAAGTCTGTAAATAAATTTGATTTATTCTCCTGCCATGTGTCCCAGATTATTGAGATTTGACCCATTCTCTGATTGCAATAAATCTGGGAGATTGATCGGCTTAGAACACGTGTCCTAGGAGCCACTGGGGGGATCTGAGCTGCATGACGATTGAGCCGTATATGATTTTGGGCCGCATAAGGTTAGGGCCACGTGTCATGGCTGCTCGGGTAGTGGCTTCCCCCCTTCGAACCCCTGAACCGCATGGAGATGATCATTGCGAGCCGCATATGGATGCATCCTCCTAGGCCGCATAGAAATGGTCCTCTTGAACAGCATGGGAAGGCCTCTGCTTGAGCCGCATGAGGCTGTCTCGGACTGAGTCATATGGAGCGGCTTCATTCTGAACCGCATGGGAAGTCTTCGCTCGAGCCGCATATGATCGTCTACGTGATCAAGGCCACGTGGCATTTTATGGATCTCGAGGGATTTGTGTCAGAGACCTTTTTCTCTTTCCTAGGGGCTGTCATTATGACAGGGTCATAATTACTTCTTTTGTATCAAAGCTGTCACTTTTGTAGAATTGTCAGCCGTCACAGTAATTAATGCAGCATGGGTCGAAGGGGAGCGCCACGTGTCTTCTGAGCCGCATGAAATATTTCAGACCGCATAGTTCCTGAGCCGCATAGTCCTTCTGTGCCGCATAGACTGCCTAAGCCGCATGGTGTTCCCTGGCCGCATAGGTCATTTTCTATGCTTCTACAAGTGAGCTGTATGGGGTTCCCTGGCCGCATGGGTCATTTTCTATGCTTCTACAAGACCCCCTTCAAAGTTTTCAATTTACAAAATTAAAATACTTTGAATAAGAAGCATGGTCGTATTCTTCTGGCCGCATATGCTGCCCTTGCCGCATGAGTGTTTAAGCTGCATAGATAGGTCAGTCGCCTGAATTGACTTAGCCGCACAGATAGTTCAGCCGCATAGAACTTTCGGCCACATTATCGTTGCCATGTATGGAAATCCTTGCATTAAATGCTTGAATGCTGTTTGATTTGCTGTCAGCTTTAAAGGCCACTTTTCGGTACGGGATCCGAGGAGCTTGGCCTCTATTTTTGGCGGCTCATTTTGATAACCGAAGAGTCGGTCTGCGTGTATGCACGAGGATCGAAACGCTTCACTTTGTTTATAAATATGGATGAGTATGCGGGGGAGTTCTTTACTTTCTCCTTCGTCCCACTATTGCTATCTTGCCTTTCTTTCCTCATTTCTCTCTCCGATCATTGGCCATGGCCCCCAAATCCTCTAAGGTTGCTTCTGCCGCCGCGAAGGGCAAAAAGGCGGCTTCTTTCTTCAGCTGTTGTGCCCGCAGTGCACCCTGATGTCCGTCCTGCCCTTAATGTAAGGGTTGTATTTGGATTATTTCTGAATCCTAAGCATTATGGCTCTGTTGCATATTTATGCACAAGCCTTCACCCAAGTTCGAGCATGATAGAGTCGCATATGCTGCGTTACCCTCTCATATCTGAGCCGCATAGACGATCCTCATATTTGGACCGCATAAGAAGGCTTTGAGTTTCTGGATATAAACCGCATGGGGTCTCCCTTGAACGGAACCGCATAAGCTTCTGACAGACTGATCCGCATAGCATGTTGCCTGAACTTTTCGATTTAGAACCGCATATGTCTCATTGATCCGCATGAGCCATTGAACCAATATTATTTAGAATTCCCGATTGCCTTGGGCCGTATGAGGCTGTGTTGGCCGGGCCTCATAAACTCTCTTGGGGCTGTGTCATCTGGAACTCAATCGAATTTGAGCTGCATAGGGCTTCATTTAATCTGAGCCGTATAGGCTCGCAAGAACTGAGCCGCATAGGGTTTCATTTGATCTGAGCCGCATAGGCTCGCAGGAATTTGAGCTTAGTAACCATCTTTTAATCCTGTTTCTCTCTTTTTTTGTCCTTTTTCAGTGAACCTCCCGACCAACCCAGCAGGAGAACTTCTTGTGGGTTCGGCTCAGTTTGCCGTGGGCGTGCGGCTTGATGACTTAATCCGTCGTATAGTGGATCAGCTTCCCGCTAATGAACCTAGGGAGAGAGTGGCTGCCATTAATAACCAATCTTTCCACTTTCTTTGTTCTATGATGAATTCGGAGAAGCTGGATGGAGAATATCTGAAACCGGCTTTTCTCTTTGGGGACGCCTTTTCTATAAAGAACTCTCGATTGCTGGATGTTTCGGAGCACTGAGATTTTTCTGTAGACGGAGTAGAGATCCATATCCCCAAGATGGAGCGGCATTATCCTCTCTCATGGTTTAACATAGTACCATTGGCAGGACAATGGTGGGCGCCCTGACTCCCACCCAACCGAAAATGTTTGTGAGCACATCCACTACAACAGGCGCACGGGTTTAGTATGTCGGGCAAGGAATCAGTGAGTCGGACTGTGATGGGGCTGCTCCCCGGCACTTTTGTAAACATGACTGGCCCTAATTTTACTTTCACTCTAGCTGATACCTTTCTGAATCAGCTCGCTCGCAAGGGGTCTTATCCCGTGGGCAGGTTGTCGCTGCTGAACTGGATCAACCCCATTCCCACATGGGCTAATCTTACCTCATGGATCTTGAGGAAGTATGGAGAATACCTTCGGGAAATTGACCTCTACTACGCCGTCAGGGGTACCTGCTACGGATTGCCCATTAACAAGCCTTTGTTTATGGCTCTTTTGGAGCTGTATAATCGGCGTACAGGGACTTTCTTTGCCCCCGAAGGAGAGCTGGGGCTTGCTCTCCATGAGATGCACGGTGTTTCTAGACTGCCGTGGGGAGGTGAAGCTTTTGAAGCATATACACCGACGAATCGAAGAATTCGAAGACCTGGATCGACGATTTCTTGGTTTCGTCGCCGTGTACCAAGAACTGTTGTGTCATCATAGCGCCTGCCACCAGATGGCTATCAAGAAAGAAAATAGCTCAGAAGGGAGCGCCCCTCACACTACGGCCTGGGTTTCGTATCTTTTCAAGTTGCGTCCCTCCGGTCGAGTTTCGTCTCGAAGTCCTCAAACCCCGGAGGAGGTGAAGGACATGATGTTGAAGGTCAAAAGGTCGAGGTCCACCCGTGATCGGTTTGGGAGTCGCACTGACTCCCTCAGTTACTTCCACTGGTACCCGAGAGATGTCCGATAAAGCGATCTTAGCCGGGTTCTTGATGGTGTGGCTACGCAATTGCGTAGTCTCGGGCGACACGGGTTCTATGGAAAGGATCAGCCACCATTTATTCTTCCTGCTGTGAAATTGGTCTTCAAGGTAAGACGGGCGCTCCTCCCGGCCATGGTGTGTAGCATACACCACGGCCTTCGCGCCTTTTCATCCAAAGTCATTGCTCGTGATGCGATAATAGACTTTGAACGGATAGAACTACCATACCACTACCTTATGGGGTGGTTATTAATACACTACCGATCGTTGATGAGGCCAGGAACCGAAGAAGATGTTACTACTGACGACGCCTTCATTTTTCAATACCGTCATCAGCCTTGGGAATACGATACTATGTCAGCCTGCCGGAGGGTGTTGGCGAGGGTTGACGGGCCCGAGTTTTTTGTCTCTCTTCCTCAATTTACCCCCAGGAAGTGAGGGGAGTACATGTCGACGGCGTTGATCCTCTCCAACTTTTATCTGAAAAGATGCTTCTTTGGTTGTGCAACATCCGACTTGCGCACCTGGTTACCATTACCGGAATAAAGTATACCTGGAGCCTTATCTGTCTAGTAGATTTTTTCATCAGTTTGGGTATAGTCAATTGTTCCTGGATCGTCCTAGCGCTTGCTTGAGCTTTGAGGGTAGTGTACTCGATGGCGTCCGGGCTTGGCATTATTATAATACGGTCCTACCCGGGCCAGCTTCTCAGTCCCCGATGCCAAGATGGTAGGGGATATTTTGTATATAGCGGTCCTTTATCATGTTGCAGCAAGCAAGCCTCCTGTCAATTTTGATATAAATACTAGCTTTATCGCTGTCACCGGTTTGGCTGAGAAGCCATAGGGGTCCAAGAAGAGGAAGAGGGGGGCGAACAGGGTTCCTGTGCCGGACTCAGAGTCCACTAGGGCGGATGAGGAGGATGACGAACAAGACGCCGATGACTCATCGCATTCTTCGGACGAGAAAGTTGGGAATCAACCCCCTATCATGCCGGATGAAAGGGCTGCGGGTCAACCGTCTACTTGGTCTGACGAGGTGTGGAGATCAACCATCTGCAGTACCTGGCCCTTCGCGTAAACGAAGCAGGCACGTGACTACCGCTGATGACCAAACCTATTCCACGAAGCACGCTACGGTAAGACGTCGTAGGCTATTTGTTGATGATATGGACGTTGTTCCTGAGGTGATTTGGGCTTCAGCTGTTTCCTTTCTTCTTCTTCTTCTATGTTATGGCCTAATCATTTGCTTCTTTTGCTCTTTATAGGCGTCGGATGAGCTCGCTCCTCAGGACCCGATTATCGAGGCTAACCCGGTCCTGTCTCATTTAGTCAGTGATGTGTGCACCGCTATCATTGCTGCTGGGGTGCTTCCGGTTGTGGTCGAGGATTCCCACCTTGCTGGGACCTCAACCCAAGGGGATGGGGGCTTTACCGCGCTCGTCCCTGAGACATCTGAACCCCAACATGATGACTTTGTGGGTAGGGAAACTATGCCGGCTGTGAACGAGCCGTCGCCTCCACGCTCTTTCTCCGGTAATACAAATCAAACCATAGCTCGTGAATAAGCCTATGTATTCCGTCATCTTATCTTTCAGATTATGTCGACTAATGGTTGCTTTGGATGTTCAGGTCCCAACCCTTCATTGCCAGTGATGGATATTGCTGGATCGAACCCTACCGGAGAGGGTCTGACGGAACCTCCCTGTATCGAGGAACCTCCGTCTGGGTCGAGCTCGGGGTCCCAGGTAGCAGTGCAGCTGGGACAAGGGACGATGCTCCCTGTGTCCTCCTCTACGAATGTAGTTTCGGGGGTCAACCTTTCCTCCCTGCCGAGCATCCAGGCTCTTCGAGCGGCGGAAGAGGAGTTAGCCGCCATTCAAGCATCTTTTCGTACGGAATTTGCTTCCTTGGTGGCGCCGTGCAGAATTTGCTTCCTTGGTGGCGGGTACAGTAACTTCTGAAGCTGATCCTTTGGTACTGTCTGCCACTCTTCCTCTGATGCCGTCCTCTACAGAGGTCTTGGATGACGCATTACAGGACGTGGTTGCCAGTTTCCATCGCCACCTGAAGAGGGGGATCGAGGCAGCAGTGGAAAGGAGGAATCCCTTTACTCTGGCCCGTCGAGGTGCTGGTAGCCAGATTAATATCCTTAAGACACTCCCTGGCGGAGGGGAACTGGCTGCGCTTCTGGAACCTAAGCTATTAGAAGCTGATCGTCTCGTGGCCCAGTTTTGCTTGTTGCAACAGACTGATTTACCTGCGGTCATAAATCAAGAGCGCAACTTCCTCATTACTCTGCGGTGGAGAAGGTGATGGCTGCCCAGGAATCGCTCAAGCCGGCTATATTGAAGGACCGCCGGGATTTGACCCGGTTGTACGATCAGTGGAGCCGTCGGGCTGACGATTATGCGGCTCGGGAAGCGGCTGCCTCTCGCGGGGTAACCGACACCCGGGAACAAATCCTCAAACTTCAGAGAAAGCTGGCCTTCTTGGAGTCCAAGCTGGAAGCTGCTTATACTGAAAAAGGAATTGCCATCCAGGAAGCTGACAAGCTTAGCAGGGCCTCTGCCAATCTAGAACTTGCCCTGAAGAAGATAATGACCAACTGGCAGGCATATATGTATCTGAATGATGTGGAGCAACTATCCCAAGAGGCTGAACGCCGAGCTAAACAGAGGCTTGAGTGGGGGACTGTCTTGGTGAGGGACCGGCTCCTGAAATTGTGTAATGCTGAGCTGTAGTCGGCCTTTTCTTCTTGTTTTGTTTCTATTTTCTTTTTTTCTGAAAGGGACGTGATCCCGAAATATGTAATACTTTTTTTCTTCCTTCAATAAAGAGTACTTTCCCTTCTACCCTTCATTTGTGTTTGTTTGTTGTACCTGCGATATTGCGGTGATGTTCTCCCCCGAAGAGGGGATATATTTGTGGACCTGTTAACCATGGCATACCTTGGTTTTAGGTACGGATAATAAGTTTTGGTCAGGATACCTGAAGCAGCCATGGCAAAGTGGTCATGGGTGCTCCTGGTATTGGGAAAAGGAATGCCGTAGAGCAGCTGGGCTCCTGGGGTATGATGCGATGGTCGGTTTGTGCGAAGAAACTTAGTTGAGGATATTTGTGGGCCTATTATCCTTGGCGTACCCTGGTTTAGGATACGGATAATAAGATGAAGGGGAACCGACAAACTTGCTTAGAGGTAATGAGGACATGGCAAGTAGGAAAGTTTTTTAAACGTAGAGTCTTCCTACTCAGAGGTAATGAGGACATGGCAGGAGTGAACTCGACAGAGGATATTGGTGGTCAACAGAGGACATTTATGGTCAACAGAGGACATTTGTGGTCAACAGAGGACATTTGTGGTCAGCAGAGGACATTTGTGGTCAACGGAGGACATTTGTGGACCTATTACCCTTGGTGTACTCCGGTTGTGGGTACGGATAATAGGTCGAAAGGGGATCATCATACTTACTCAGAGGTAATGAGGACATGGCAAGTATGAAGGTTTCTTCGACGGAGCCTTCCCATTCAGAGGTAATGAGGACATGACAGGAGTGGGCTCAATGAAGGAGGGCACATAGAACGACTCAGAGGTAATGAGGACATGGAAGTTCTATGTAAGGGGTGATTTGTTTTTGGCGGAAGTGGAACGACTCAGAGGTAATGAGGACATGGCCGTTTTGGAAATTTGTGGATCGATTACCCTTTTTGTACACTGGGAGTGCGGGTATTAGATCATGAGGGAGGATCTCCTTCAAGAAGAAAGTTCAGAGGTATGATCATACATGACTTGCCACCTGAAAGAGTGACCGAGATGTGAGTTCAGAGGTACTAGCGGGTACATGACTCGAGAATCTGGAGAATGGTGAGCGTGAATTCAGCGGTACCAGCGGGTACATGACTCGAGAATCTGGAAAACTATGAGGGTGAGTTCAGTGGTACCAGCGGGTACGTGACTCAATAATCTGGAGAATGTTGTTTAGACATAATATTTCTTCAGGAACTTGCCGTTGACGGGCAACATGAGCAAGTCTCCATTTTGCTTAGCGAGGCGGTAAGCACCGTTGGAGAACCTGGCCTCGATGACAAATGGACCTTTCCATTTTGGCTGGAACTTGCCGGCGGTCTTGTGAGTCATGACCATTGGCCTTCGGACTGCCAGAACAAGATCGCCCACTTGGAATGTTCGGATTTTGACCTTCTTGTTTAAGGCTCCTGAGATGCGTGCTTGGTATAGCTCGATCATTTACTGAGCTAGGAGGCGCTTTTCATCTAAGGCCTCCAACTCTTGTAGTCGACGCCGGTAGTTATCATCCGTCGTCAATTGATAAGTGAGGGCGACGCGGAGTAAGGGTATTTGAGTCTCTAATAGGAGAACTGTCTCACTCCCGTATACTAGAGAGAATGGTGTGTTCCCGGTAGCTGTTCGGACTGTAGTACGGTATGCCCATAAACACTCGCCGAGCTTCTCGTTCCAGTCGTATTTATTGGAGGAGAGTACAAACTTCTTGAGGAGTTTGATGATTGTTTTGTTGAATGCCTCTGCCAACCCGTTCGCTGCCGGGTTGTACGGTGTCGAAGCAATATTCTGAATACGGTGCTTATCCCAAAATCGATAGAAAGCATGGCTTGCAAACTGCGGACCATTATCATGGATGATCCTTCGGGGCAGTCCAAAGTGGTAGATGACGTGATGCTTAAGGAAGCTGATCACGTTTGAAGTCTTGACTTCTGCGAGTGGGACAGCTTCCGTCTATTTGGAGAAGTAATCAGTGATCGCAAGTATGAAGCGATGTCCTCGGGAGGAAGGTGGGGTGATTGGACCAACGATATCCATTCCCCATGCTTCGAATGGCCAGGACGCCACTATCGGATATAGAAATTCAGATGGTTGGTGAATGAAGTCCGCGTGGACTTGGCAGGCTTTGCATTTTCTAGCATAATCTATCGCATCTGCCATCATCGTGGGCCAATAGTAGCCCATTCGGCGAAGACGGTCTTGCAATTTATGACCGGGCTGGTGGGCCCTGCAGACATCGTCATGAGCTTCTCGTACGGCTTCTTTGGCTTCTGCATTTGACGACACCGAAGCAGTAATCCGTCGTAGGAGAGGCGATACAGCATTTTCGTCTCTGTATCGTAGAAGATTCTGAGAGAATGCCGTCTGATGGAAGTGGCTTCCTTTGGGTTCTCGGGCAGGATGTTATAGACGATGAAGTCGATAAATGGTTGTCTCCAGTCTGGGGCATCATCGATCGTCTGGGTGAAATAACTTGCCATAAATTGCACATTGTTCTTGGGACAGACCAGTTCGTGGCCTATCACATCCACTGATTGGCGATCATAGTTCGGAACTGCTAGGGAAGCGGCAAGACCAGCTAGGGCAACAGCTTCGATATTTCGGAGTCTGGGGACATGTTCGATGAAGAACCCCTCGAACGACGAGATGATGTCAATCGCTATTTGGTGATAAAGGATCATGTCTTCGTGGCGGACCTCGTATGAGCCCCGGATCTGATTGACGATTAGTTGGGAATCGCCGTATGCTTCAAGGTATTCTACCCCTAGCTCTCTTGCAAGTTGGAGGCCAATGACCAGAGCGTTGTACTCGGCCACATTGTTAGAGCAGGGTTCTGTGAGGGAATAAGCGCGGTTAATCACCAATCCGGAAGGAAAGACCAGCACTACCCCACTCCGATGATGATATTGCCTTTAGGTCCGGTCCTCGAAGCACCGTCGAAGAACATTCACCATATATCGTGAGAGGTTGCATGCGAGTCGGCAACCTCATCTGGGATCTCTTCATATATTCTGGAGGACTCGGAGCCTGGGTGGGCTGCTAAGAAGTCTGCCAGGGCTTGACCTTTGACTGCCTTTTGTGGGACGAAGATCATATGATAAGGGGACAGCAATATTGCCCATGTAGCGAGGCGAGAGCTGAGTGCCCCTGGTTTAGTCATGAGGACCCTGAGAGGGTTGACTCGTGAGATCACATGAATCGTTTGTCCGTGACATAGTGCGTTTTCTGAATGGCGAACACCAGGGCAAGGTATTCCTTCTCCACAGCGGTGTATCGGTGCTCTGGCCCAATCATCATTCGACTGAGGTAATATATGGCTTGCTCATGGCCTGTATCGTTCTTTTGTGCCAGCAGAGCCCCGAGGGAATGTTCCATTGCTCGTACATAGAGCAGGAATAGTTTTCCAGAAACCGGGGCCACCAGGACTGGAGGGTTCGACAAATATTTTTTGATGCTGTCGAAGGCGCGCTGGCATTCTTCATCCCATACGAATGAGACGCCTTTCTTCATGAGATGGGTGAATGGTCGACATCGTCCGGAGAGGTTGGAAATGAACCTCCTGATGTAAGCTAGCCTCCCTTGAAGGCCTCTGAGTTCGCAGAGATTTCTAGGGGGACCCATCTCCATGATTGCTTTCGTCTTCTCAGGTCTACATGGATACCCTGTGCAGTGATGATGAAGCCCAAGAACTTCCCGCTGGATACGCCCAGAAAGGACTTCGTAGGGTTCATTTTCAAATTGCGCGCTCGCATTAGGTCGAATACCGTCCTTAGATCCTGCAGATGGTCTCCCTTGCAGCGACTCTTAACGGCTATATCGTCAACATAGCACTCCACTGTCTTGCGTAAGTGGTCTCTGAAGATGATGCTCATGGCTCTTTGATATGTGGCGCTGGCATTTTTCAAACCGAAAGGCATGACTGTGTAGCAGTACGTGCCAATTGGTGTTCGAAATGATGTATGCTTTTTGTCGTCAGGAGATATTTTGATTTGGTTGTACCCCGAGAAGCCATCCATGAATGACATACGTTCGTAGCCGCAGGTATTGTCGATCATGATGTCTGTGATAGGAAAGGGGAATTCATCTTTGGGGTACGCCTCGTTCAAATTGCGGAAGTCGATGCAGATTCAAATCTTTCTATTCTTCTTGAGGACGTGCACTATATTGGTGACCCAATTGGGATGTTGCTCCTCACGAATGAAGCCGCTGGCTATCAGTTTGTTGACTTTGGCTTCGATCGCGTCCATGATGCCTGGACGGAAGCATCGTTGTTGTTGCTTGACTGGCTTCGCATCTGGCCGAATGTTGAGTTTGTGAAGAGCAATGTCGGGATTTAACCCTGGCATGTCTTCATAGCTCCAGGCGAACACATTAATGTATTCTCTGACAAGTTCTAGCAGCGACTCCCGCTCTTCGTCTGCTAGGCTTTTACTGACGAAAATTGGTTTTGGAGAAGATTCGCTGCCGAGGTCAACCTGTATGACTTCATCTTCAGTAGGAGGTTCTCTCAGTTCGAACCGTTTTTCCCATTGTGCATCCAATTGCTGGGCCCACGGCTCTAGCTCGAGGATCTCGGGGATGTCTTCGTCTTCTTCATAAGCATTGGCGAATGCCATGTTGACTGACAGGACTTGTCTGAACACGTCTCCGATGCTGGTATCCGAATCAGAAGTTGGTGACCCGGTTGAATGTGACTGCCAGTCGCATTCTTTATCTGAACTTTCAGGGGTCGTAGTAGGCGTTACATATCCTAACCCATATCGAGTTTTGCTATAGTAGTCCCGTAGTTTGCCCGCCGGGACTGGCGGCTTCAAAGGTATCGTCGCCCAGTGTCGTAGTTCAAACCTGGCATCGTCTCCAGATCATACCCCTATTTCTGCATGAGATATTTGGATTGGGGGCTATAAAGATACAGAGGCAGTCTTCCGGCATCTGACCCAAGGTCGGCTTCCTCTATGGTGAAGGGATGTGGGTCGTCCTTCCGGCCGAAGATGATGGTGGTCCCCTCCCTCGATTATTCGGTAAGCATCTTCTACTGGAGTAAGCTGGATCGCGGTGTACACATTTGTCACTTGTGTGTGTAGGTGAGTGCCTATACCGTGTTCCATAGCATACATTGTACATAGCTTATTGAGCTCGGTGTAGTTCAACGATAACCCTTTATTGATGAAGTAAGGTATCTTTTCTAGGGGATTACATCATCAGCGGAGGAAACATCAGTGTGGGCAGCCACATACTTGGCTAGCTCCGGTTCCTCTTCGGCTACCTCCTGTGTAAGTGAAGACTGAGGGGACGACCTGGATAGCTTGATCGTTAGAGGCTCAGCTGATGGAGCAGAGCGTGGAGTTGCTGGCAGACTAGCGACCCCCAGTTTGGCATTTGATATGGAGCGAGGAGTGGCTGGTTCGCTAGAAGTGTCAGACCTTGCATCGGGTGACGATCCTTCTTGGGAAGGCGTATCGTCAGTGGCCTGTCGGAGGGATTGAGCTTCTCCATTTGGGGTTGACCGACTCTCGGCAGTCTGATTGTCAGTGGCCCCGTTGTGGGTCTCGGCACTTGGCCGGACCTTGGCAGCCGGATTATCATCTGCTCCTCCTGCGCCGAGAGACTGATAGCGTCCTTCCGCAGAGTGGCAGTAAGGGGTACGGGCCTGCCCGGTTTGCGAGCTTGGAAGTGGATCGTCAGAGGTTCTTCTGATCCTGTAGCTATCTCGGTATGAGCTTGTACATCTCCTTCATCAAGGTGCCTCTTTGACTTTTCGTATAGGCAGGAGTCTGAGTAGTAGGATTCGACCCCTTTGAAGGGATCGATATCAGCAAATTCTGTCTTTACGAAGCCGTGTTTGTCAACATATTTGAAGCACTGGTGCAGTGTGGAAGGCACGATCATATAATCGTGTATCCATGGGCGCCCCAAGAGGATGTTGTAAGAAGTGTCTGCATCTATGACGTAGCAGGTGACTTCGGATTGGAGATCACCAATCTGACACTTCAGACGAATCTTCCCGATTGGGTAGCTCATGCCCGAATTGAAATCGCTGATGGCGGTGCTTGTGGGTGTCAGGCGATGCATTGGGATGCGGAAATGATGTAGCAGACCCTTCGGGATGATGCTTATGGAAGAGCCAGGATCTATGTGCATCCGGTCCACCTTTACGTCGCCGATGTATCCAGTGTAGTATAGCAGGCGATCGTACAGATTAGTTTTGATGAGCATGTCCTGTGGAGTGAAGACGATGTTGGGCATTTTTCCGTGCAGGCGCTGTCTTGGAGATCCGCAGGCGGGTTAACTTGAGCCAGGTATGCGTCGGCATTTTGGAGTGCATCGCTCAAAGCTGCACGAACATCCTTGGAGAGTCTCAGGAGCTCGTATAATGATAACTTGGGGTGTGTTGGCCAACTGCGCTAATATGTCGAAGTTGTAGGGCTTCTCCAGCCTCTGTGATGCCTTTTTTGGAGAGATTTGTTAAAACGAGTCTCCCTCGGCCAAGGCTTGTCGGTCGCCGAAGGCTGAGCCGGTCCCGGAGCATCAGTTGTAGTGGGTTGATAATTTTTAGTTGGATTGTCAACCACAGGTTGGGATTGTGCTCCAGACCGCGTGATGACGGCTGTAGCTTCTTCGATATCTGCCAAGATCGTGCGGCAGGATATGACTTTTCCACTCTTTGTCTTGCAGGTAGAAGATGATATGGGCCGAGTCACTTCCGATACCAAATCTGGATGGATCCACATGACCTCCCCTCGTAATGTGGTGAGGGGCACTAGACCAGCAGCCTGATCTCGGGGAGGTGGAAGATTAGCAATCTCCATTGTCGCCAGAGGGATGGAAACCACCCCGTCTTAAGTTTTCGTTGGAGGAAAGCTGCCGAATTGTACCGACACCATATTGGCTGCCACCGTTACCTTTTCGAAATCGATGGCCAAAGCGTTCGAATCTATGAGGATTTGGATGTACCGTTTCAGCTGGTAGCAGTTGTGTGTAGCATGGTGGACGTAGCGATG
The DNA here is from genome assembly GCA_029216955.1 of Iris pallida. NCBI lineage: Eukaryota > Viridiplantae > Streptophyta > Magnoliopsida > Asparagales > Iridaceae > Iris > Iris pallida. Next base: position 44,542 of record JANAVB010000344.1, read on the forward strand.
ATAATGGCAGTACTTTGGATTCTCTATCTCTGTCGACCGCGGTTCTCGTTTTGGTGGAGGAAGCTGAATTCTGTTCCCTTGTATGAGCATGTCCAAGATGGGCTTGACGTGACCGTCTTCGAAGGAGTACATGATCTGCGGCCATTATTTGTCTGCTGGCTTTGGCTCTGGTTTTTGTGTCGTGTCAGCCACCATAGCCTGTTTTCCCCTGCTGTCTCGATTGTTGGAGGAATTACCCCCATTGTCGTTGTTGGTGTTAAGACATTTGCCCTTGTTCTCTCCGTCCGAGATGTGCAACCCCAATTGGCGAGCCTTCTTCAATCGTTCTTCCGCGCTTGTGGCGCTAATGATGAACGTCTTCCAATCCTTGAATTGACTTTCGCCCATCTAGAGACTGATCGTTGGAAGCAGTCTCTTTTGGCAAATTTCAATCAAGGAGGAATCCGAATTTCGGAGGGCAGCTTCATGGCGGTTTGGCGGAACCGCTCAATATAGTTCCTTGTCAGCTTTTCCCCTTGGACGACGTCCATGAGGGTGGACATGGTGACGTCCTGCCCTACTTCGTAGAATCTCTCCAAGAACATGCGCTTGAAGCCGGCAAAGGAGTAGATGCAGTTGTCTGGCAGATTGCGATACCAGTCGAAGGCGACTCCTTCCAATGCCCTGAAGAATAATCGTGTGAGAATAGCATCGTCATGGGGCAGATGGTCGGTGGTGACCTCGAAGTAAGTGATGTACCGACTTGCTGAGGTCTTGCCATCATAGGGATTGATATTGAACGGCTTATATCTTGGTGGGAATGGCACATCCCTCCATGCAGCGGGGTATGGTTGCCATATTCTGAGGTCTTGAGAATTCTCTCGGGCGTGGAACATGGCTCGGAGCTCTTGGACCTTCTTCTTACTTCGTGGGCTTCGTCCATGGCGGTGGGGCCGTTGTTTCCGGAGGATTGTTGTCCGGGTTCGGTGTCGCCGAATTCGAGTCCGCATTGACCGCGGGACCCGCGCTGGTTGGGCCAGGCGTCCCTCCTTACAGAGTTGGAAGGGTCGCTTTAATCTCGTCTACAGACTTGACCAAAGCAAGCAATATGGCTTCGAGACTGTCGATGCGCTGGCGATCACTGGAACCACCTTGGTTGCTGTCTGTCATGAATATCGTTTTTACATGAAGGGAGATAGACGGAGCGGTGGAGGAAGCGCCCTCCGAATCGTACCCCTGTAGTGAGAAGTCATCGGGGTATGTGGGTATTTTTCTTTCTGATTCAGACTCAGAAGGAACAGTACCCCCAGTCTCCGAGTTTGTCTCGTCTTGGGAGTTGTGGATGTCATTGGGGACGTCGAGATTTGCTACATCTGATGAGAGAGTTGTCTCCCCAGCTCATCTTCTTGGAACATTGGGTTGCTGTGGAGGCTCGGAGGGGTGCTACCCCCAGCCTCAGCAACCCCCTGCGTTATGGACGACGAATCTCCCACTGTAGCAGATTTCGTCTTAGAACGAGTACCTTGGAAAACTCCGGTAGTGGGCACCCGCTTAGACGACAGTCTTTTAGTCGCAGTGGTTGAGATTTTCGGGCTGGGAATACTTGTCTTCTTCCCCTTCCATCAGCGGGGACTTTCCGAGCAGAGTTATAAGATACAACGGGAAGTGCCTCGTCTTCTGAAGATGGTTGTCGCAGTCTTTGAAATACGGACTGCCAGCTTTTTTGTGCCGTCGCACTGTTGCAGCAGCAGTTGACGATGACTTGAGTGTTGTGGTGTCCGTGAGAGGACTTTTTGTACCCCGATGCGTCTTCTCTTTCCTTGCGTTTGTGGAGGATAGCCTTACGCAAGTTAGATGGGTCGGGATCGACCATCTCTACTCTCGAAATTTTGGGAGACTTTTGTGAACCCCTCTGTCCGTCCGCCGCCGGGGGCTGGACTCGAGTGGTTCTGTACAACTTCCCATCTGAGGCCCGCATAACGGTATGCGGGACGCTCGGATGGTCGGAGGTCAGATCAGCGGATCGAACTCGCCAGGCTCGCGCTGCCTTAGACTTCTTTGCTCTAGTGCGTAAGGACACATAGTAGAAAGAGTCTAAGTGATACTGGAGAGAGTCAGACATGTCTTCGGGAGCACAAGAGATCAGGACCATAGAGAGGCGGTCGAAGACGGAGCCGCGTGGAGTAGGCGTCATGCGGCTGTCTTCGGTGGTTTGTATGCGGTTGGCAGGCGTAGCCGTATAGGCCTTCTTCATGCGGCTGGGAGTCTCAGCCGCATGATTCTTCTTTATGCGGCTAGATGATCTGGCCGCATGGATTTTCTTCATGCGGCTGGTGGATCCACCCTCATAAGCCTCCTGTATGTGGTTGGCAGGAGTGTTTGGCTTCTTCTTGGGACGCACAGAGTCACTCTTTGCCCCTGCAAGTCCAGCATCGTAGTATTTTCCTTTGCCGAACTTGGGAACAGCAAAGTTCTTTATGGCTTGAGGTGGAGCCGCATGAGAATCGCCCTCGTCGTCTTGGGTAGCAGAGAGTATCCCATCCAGAGCTTGTGGAGGAGCGAATGACTTCGGCCTCCACTAGCAGCGAGCTTTCTTTGTGCGGGTTCGCTTCTAGATCGGGCCAGCACTTCCTTCAGAGTGCATCTCTTCGAATGCCTGTTGGTCGAAACGGACGACCATCTTCTGTTGCGTGGAGCCAAGCTTGGCTGCATCCGACTGTGTCACCAACTCTTCAGCCGTGGAAAAGTTTGTCCCCAGCAGAGTCGCCATCGTGTTTGCCATGAAATATAAAAGAATAGAAAAATTATCGGAGGACCGGACTTTTACTTCACGTTACAAACTCGCTTGTACAAAGAAAGCCTAGGAACGAAAACCTAGGTACAGCAATCTAAGTACAATTGTTTATTTTAGATTCTGGAAGGTGACAATAGAGGTTCGGGAAAGAGACGGCAGCTCTGCCTTACTCCTTGGACGATCGGTATGCAGTCTTGGCTCCAGAAGATTGCTTGGCATTGGAAGAAATGCTCTCTTTGCTCTCTCTGCTTCTCCTCTCCAAGTATTCTGGTGCTCTCCCTCTCTGTATGTGCACTCTTTTCTGTATCTCTCTGCCTGTGTGTCTTCTCTTTTTTTTGCAGGGGAATGGCACCCTGCTATTTATAGGAATGGGATGTGATCATTAGGGTTGCAAATGATTGCTTCTTGGAGATGGCGGCGGCCTGTGGATTGGTCAATCTAGGCCATTCGTTTTGATTGTGACGAATCCGGACCATTAAGTATAGATTACACCAAATCTCATCAGCAATTAATACTGATTGGAATAAATCTTCCTCATAATGATCTTCTGATGTCTGCGAATAAATTTGATTTATTCTCCTGCCACGTATCCCAGATTTTTTGACCCAATCTCTGATTGCAATAAATCTGGGAGATTGATCGGCTTAGAACACGTGTCCTATGAGCCATTGGGGGGATCTGAGCCGCATGACGATTGAGTCGTATATGATTTTGGGTCGCATAAGGTTAGGGCCACGTGTCATGGCTGCTCGGGTAGTGGCTTCCCCCCTTCGAACCCCTGAACCGCATGGAGATAATCATTGCGAGCCGCATATGGATGCAACCGCCTAGGCCGTATGGAAATGGTCCTCTTGAACAGCATGGGAAGGCCTCTGCTTGAGCCGTATGAGGCTGTCTCGGACTGAGCCGCATGGAGCGGCTTCATTCTGAACCGCATGGGAAGTCTTCGCTCGAGCCGCATATGATCGTCCACGTGATCAAGGCCACGTGGCATTTTATGGATCTCGGGGGATTTGTGTCAGAGACCTTTTCTCTTCCCTAGGGGACTGTCATTATGACAGGGTCATAATTACTTCTTTTGTATCAAAGCTGTCACTTTTTCAGAATTGTCAGCCGTCACAGTAATTAATGCAGCATGTGTCACGACCCGCTACCCAATTTGTTGGGCCAGGCCGAGTCATGCCCAGCCTACGTTGAGATAAAACGTAGTAAGCTATTCTAAAGACAACAGGATAGGACTAAATGTGCTAACAGTTCTATAAGTGAAGAAGAATCATAAATGCCCCAAACACAAAAGTCGTCGTATATAGTAAAATGTCCAAGTACAAGTGAACTGAAATATAAAACTGGATACATGTCCAGTTACAAATATATAGTCTAATACATGTCTACTCTCAAAAGTCTAAGTAAACAAAAGACAACTAGGCGAGGTTCCCCGCAGGAACATCCTCGTAAAGCAGAGCCGGGTCCTCGACAGTAACTCCATAATATGTGTCGCAGAGTAACTCCTCCTCAGTAAGGACACCTACAACGTTATCCTGTCAGGACGGGAGCAAGTACTGAATCTAGCAAACTAGCATATGAAACATGTAAATGAACATAAGAGGAAATAACTAGAAACATGGCATCACACAATCTATCATGGCAAGGATACATATGTCATAGAGACAGATGTACATGTAGTGTTTAAAACTGTAGCAAGTACGTGATCGGTCAATAGATGTACAATGTACTATGGCACATGTAAATAAAATGTACATACGTACAAGTCAACAGGCATAGGTGTACATCCGTACAGAAATACGGGATAATGGCCTACGGCAAGGTATGCATATAAAATGCGACCTCGCTCGCTACTGTAGGGGGGGTCATGATCACGTACTCTACCAACAGTTTCTCCATAACCCATATTCTAATTATGTGAGAGATACATCAAGACTGTTCTAAGCATGGTAGTAACTGAAAGTACAACATGTAGAGATCTAACTTGCTACCCCAAGGATCAGCATTTAACATGGTGGATTTTGTAGTTCATTTATGTGACAATATGTAAAGTTCGTAGAAAGTACTTGCCTCTAGCAAAGCAAAACAAAACAAGCTGCGATAACAGTGCTATGGATGTCTGGTAACTCGTCACTGTAGAAATAAATACAATAACTTAGTTTTTACACTAAGCTAAAACACTAGGACACTAATTGGTGAGACATGACTTGTGACTGGGTACCTAGCCAAAATGATGATTTTAGCTTAGGAGACCAATGTGGGGTGACACACTACTTTAACTAACTTTCTAGGGTCTTTACACTAGTGAGGGGTGGGGTTCAATACGGCTAAAACTCAAAATAACACAAAAAAGCTACAAGTCGTAATTAATCAATAAATAAATCAAAAGACCATTGTGTTCTAACAATTTTAGAGATAAACAAAAAGCCTAGTTTTACTTAAAGTAAAGTACCAAAGTGATCCTTGTTAATCATAGAAATTTATTATAATTTTTCTGGAATTTATTAACCAGTACAAATATTTTATAAAAATCAGTTTTCCTAAGTATACAGAAAATGAGTTTTGGTTTCATATGCCAAACTAGTGGCAAAACAGTAAATTAAATACTATAAAAATTATACTAAATTAGCTAACTTAACATAGTATCTAAATACTATTTTTCCATAATTTTAGCAATAATTTAAGTTTTTAGAAAATCAAAAATAGTACTACACACAATTAAAATTAAATAATTAATTATCTGCGTATTTTGTCCATATATATAATTTGAACCAAAGATCAAATACAGGACCTAAGGCCATGAATCAAGTCCAATATGACTTGTACAGGTCTTGAATGTGTGAAAACACATTTGGGCCCAAAAACCCATGCTAGGCTTGGACACCAAATGGTTGCAGTAATTTAAATACACTAGAAATACAATTTGGTAAAAGTGCAAAATAAATATTATTTTAATATGGTAAAATTATGCATAGTAAAAATATACATACATATGTTTTAAGAGTACATATATATATATATATATATATAAGGAAAATACTTAATTTATAAAGTATATATATATACACAAATATATACATATAAGAAAACACTTAATAATAAAGTGTATATAATAATGTATATATATACATGAGAATATATATATTATATACATATACAATATATACATAAAAGTTTACTAAATATAAAATTATATACATATATAAAATTATAGCTAATATACAGTATATACATATATATACTAATATATACATATACATATATATAAATAAAACAGAAAAGAAAAGAAAAAGAAAAAGAAGAGAAAAGAAACAGAACTAAGAGGGGGGGCTCGAACCCGAGCGCGCAGGGGGGGTTCAATACTGCAGCCGCTGGCCAGTGGGCCAACTTGGCCCGACTGTTAGGATTAGAGTTAGGTTAGTTTTATTTAGGTTTGTTTAACATAAACATAAAAAAAAAAATACGAGCCTGTGTCCGAACAGTTAGGGACACAGGTATATGCGTGTCTGGACTAGCACGATACGTACGACACGAGTTTCACGTGTCCTGGTCTACGCTCGTGTTCGCCAGGACACGACGAACACTTCCGACCCAACACGAGACACGCACGACACAAAGGAATACTACCACTCACGTGTCCGGTCATCGAAGGGGTTTTCGAGGGTCGTGGACGGCGGAGGGGGTGGGGCGCGTCGGGTGGTGTGTAGTGGGGCGGTGACGGTCGTCGTTCGGGGCTGAACGGGGGCTCGCCGGAGTTGCGGCTAGGGTTTTGGGAAAAAGGGGAGGAAAGGTGGTCGTGGGGGGTGGCGGAGAGGATTTAGGGTTAGGGTTTTAGGCCTGGGGGGGAAAGAGGTTTAAATAGGGGTTATGGGCGGTGCTAGGTCGGTCGGGGCAGCCGGGAATGGCGGGGGCTGCCCGTCGGCGTGGCAGTCGTCGGTCGGGGGGGGGGGTCAGCGAGAGTAGGTGAGGAAAGAGAGAGAGAGAGAGTGGTCGGGGGGTTTAGGAAGTTTGCACTTAGGTCCTCTTGATTTAGGTTATTGCACAAAGGCCCCAACAGTGAGTAAATGCAAATAATCATTTGCATTCAGTAGTTTAAAACATTTAAGAAATTGCAAGACCATATTAAATCAATTTTAAAAATTAGAAAATGCTATTAAAACAATCTGATTAATTACAAAAGTTAATTAAAACATTTTAGAAAATTTATAAATTAATATTTTAATATATAAAACTCATTTAAAAAATTATAGAAAAATTCCTAAAAATTCTAATAATTATTTTAAGGCTAAAATTAACATTAAAAAATTAATTAGCACTAATTTAACTAAAATTTGAAAAACAGGGGCTTACAGCATGGGTCGAAGGGGAGCGCTGTTACGCCACGTGTCTTCTGAGCCGCATGAAATATTTCAGACCGCATAGTTCCTGAGCCGCATAGTCCTTCTGTGCCGCATAGTCCTTCTGTGCCGCATAGACTATCTGAGCCTCATGGAGTTCCCTGGCCGCATGGGTCATTTTCCACGCTTCTACAAGTAAGCCGCATGGGGTTCCCTGGCCGCATGGGTCATTTTCCATGCTTCTACAACCTTCGCAAGACAGTCGAATGCTATGTTGACGACATCGTAGTCAAGAGCCGTCTCAAGGGAGATCACCATCAAGACCTCAAGACAGTCTTCGATCTCATGCGGGCGCATCAACTCAAGATGAACCCCGCTAAATCCTTCCTTGGGGTTTCGAGCGAAAAGTTCTTAGGCTTCATCATCATGGCGAAAGGCATTCATGTCGATCCCGAGAAGACCAAAGCCATTCTTGATATGGACCCTCCGAAGAACCTTCGAGAACTTCGAGGCCTACAGGGACGTCTGGCATACATCCGGAGGTTCATAGCAAACCTTTCCGACAAATGTCAACCCTTCACCCAGCTCATGAAGAAGGGAGTCTCTTACGTCTGGACAGAGGAATGCCAAAAGGCTTTCGACGACATCAAGGCCTACCTGACGAGCCCTCCAGTCCTGGTGGCACCCGTCGCCGACAAACCATTCCTACTCTTCGTCCGTGCCATGGATCATTCCCTCGGCGCCCTGTTAGCTCAGAACAGCGACACAGGCTATGAGCAAGCAATCTACTACCTCAGCCGAACTCTGATCGGGGCCGAACACCGGTACAATCCCATTAAAAAGGAGTGTTTGGCTCTAGTATTTGTCATCCAAAAGACTCGTCATTATGTCTCGGGCCAGACAATTCATGTCATTTCCTGAGTCAATCCGCTCAGGGTCCTCATGACGAAGCCAGGATCACTGAACTCCCGGCTAGCCACATGGGCGATCTTGCTAACGCCATACAACATGGTGTTCGTTCCACAAAAAGCTGTTAAGGGTCAAGCTCTAGCCGACTTTTTAGCTGCACACCCATCCCAGAGTCCTCAAGACTCTATGAAGACATCCCGGATGAGGTCCAAGAATCAAACGTCACCGAAGAAGGCTCCGTCTGGCGGATGTTTTTCGATGGCGCTTCAAGAACAGGCCCCAAAGGCCAAATCATCGCTGGAGTGGGGGTGGTATTAGTCTCCCCCGATCAGCTGGTCATCCAGCGTGCTTACTCCCTTTCAAAGCCGTGCTCCAATAATGTTGCTGAGTACAACGCGCTCATTATGGGACTCCAGCTGGCGCAACAGCTGGGGGTGAATCATTTGGAAGCCTACGGCGACTTAAAACTTGTCGTAAACCAGATCAGAGGGCAATACGAGGTTCGTCATGAAGACCTGATCCCTTACCATGAAGTGGCATTGAATATCGTTTCAACCTTCACCAGGTTCTTCATCGAACACGTACCCCGCCTACAAAATCTGGAGGCTGATGCTCTGGCTGGCCTCGCAGCCTCCTTGGCGACACCCCTCGGGACTCAACACTATGTCACGGTAGTGGATCGAGACTTGGTCTGCCCTAAAAACAACTTGCGCTCACAAGTGGCCCACGCCATGTCAACCAGCGCCGGTGTTAATGTCCGAGACTGGAGATTCCCGTTCATCGACTTTGCTTTCTACGGAATTCTTTCGGAGGACCCAAAAGAAGCCGTCTCAGTCAGGAGGCGCTCTCTTCGGTTCTACTACGATACAGCCACTAAAATGCTGTATCGACGCTCCTACGATGGACTTCTCCTTCGATATTTGTCCAACGAAGAAGCAGCCGAAGCCCTTCGAGAAGCTCACGATGGAACCTGCGGGGCCCATCAACCTGGTCCTAAGTTGCAGGATCGACTGCGACGCATGGGCTACTACTGGCCAACCATGGCCGCTGACGCTGTTGAATATGCTAAGAAGTGCCATGCGTGCCAGCTTCACGCAGACTTCATTCATACACCATCCGAACTACTACATCCTACAGTCGCCTCCTGGCCCTTCGAAGCTTGGAGAATGGACATTGTGGGACCGATCACCCCTCCTTCATCGAGAGGACACCGCTTTATCCTAGCAATCACCGACTACTTCTCCAAATGGGCAGAAACAGTTCCGCTGGCAGAAGTGAAAAGCTCCAGGGTGATCAGCTTCATCAAGCACCACGTCATCTACCGTTTCGGGGTACCCCGAAGGATGATCCACGATAATGGTCCTTAGTTTATCAGCCATATTTTCAGCCGATTCTGTGACAAGAATCGCATTTAAAACATGGCATCAACCGCCTACAATCTGGCAGCAAACGAATTAGCAGAGGCGTTTAACAATACTATCGTCAGGCTACTCAAAAAGGTCGTGTCATCCAACAAACGTGACTGGGACGAAAAGCTCGGAGAATGCCTTTGGGCCTACCGTACAACGGTACGGACCCCGACAGGCAACACACCATTCTTCTTGGTCTACGGAAGCGAAGCGGTACTTCCCCTCGAGATCCAGATACCCTCACTCCAGTAGCAATCACAAACCAACTCACAGAAGAGGACAATCAACGTCGTCGTCTGCGGGAACTGGAGGCACTTGACGAAAAGCGTCTTCTAGCTCAACAACGCATCGAACTCTACCAAGCCCGTATATCACAGGCTTTCAACAAGAAGGTCAAGCAGCGGAATTTCCAAGTTGGCGACCTGGTTCTGGCAGTCAGGAGGCCGATGGTGTTGACTCACAAAACACCAGGAAAGTTTGAGCCCAAATGGGAAGGACCTTTTCATCGAGACGGTATACTCAAACGGTGCTTACCGTCTCGCCAAACCCAATGGGGACTTATTCATAATGCCCATCAATGGCAAGTTCCTAAAGAAGTACTACTCTTGACATCTTTTAGACATGTGCTTCCACCAGGGGGTCTGTGGACCCAATCATCAGGGCTCACAGACAATTCCCTTCCATAAAATCATACGCTTCCGGAACCCAGCTGTTCCGTAGCATCCTCCAGTAGAAGGACAACCACGTCCACATCACCTCTGAGTTGTTCCCCTACACTCCACAAAGCGGAATCTTACATCCCATAAGACTACGCTCCCCACCATGTTTACCACGTCCATATTACCTCTGAGTAAACATCCCGTACAGACAACCCCCACGTTGCCGTACATTGATCGCAGAACTTCTACGTCCACATTACCTCTGAGTAGTTCCGTGTATCCCCCAGAGTCATTCCTACCACGTCCATAACACCTCTGAGTAGGAAGATTCTATCATTTGAACCCCATATTTGCCACATCCACATTACCTCTGAGCAAATATATTGAGTCTTTCAAACTTATTATCTGTACCTAAAACCAAGGTACGCAAAAGATAATAGGTCAACACATTATCAAAGTTCATGACAAGCAAAAATGAACACATCACAGAAAAATGGTGTACTTCTTTATTTCTAGAAAAGGAGAGTAAAGGATTACACTATCCCCAGCAAGAGTTGCAAAAATACCAACAAAAAAAGCAGAGACTACAAGCCTTAATCCCCAGGGTTGGCGGAAAGCTCTGCAATTCGGCGTTTTAAGTTTGCCGTCCGAGTCTCCACAGTCGCCAAGACTCGACGTTCAGCTTCTTGACGCATCGCTTCAACAGCCTCAGTAAAAGTTTCATTCTCGTGCTTCTCATCAAGCTGTTGTCTCTGCTGAGCCATGGTAAGAGCTTGGAGAGTGAAAGCTGCTTCCTCCTTCTTGAATGCTACGTGTTCAGCCTGGACACGTTTGGCGTCCAATAGGAGTCGGGCCCGTTGGTCCTCAAGGCGGCGGATCTGGGCGTCAATCTTCGCGATATTAGCGTCCAATACAGCTCGCGTCTCTACTGTCTCCCACGTAGACTGAGATAACCGCTCCACTGCAGCTTCAGTCTCAGCCACTTCGTGTTCCCAGACACTCATAGTGGCCTGGTAGGAAGACTCAGTCTCGACGAGCAGCTTCTCCTTCTCCGCATCTACCAGGACGGAGAGGTCATTTCGCTGGATGCGCTCCAATTCGGAAAGCCGCTGGTCCAACTCAGCCACCGTGGCTTCCAGAATGACGGCCATATGATCGTGGCCCTGGTGAATACGGATCAAGTTGATATGAGGCAGTGTCAGAGTTCTTGTTGTCGCAAAGCTCCCCTTGGCATCCATCTCTGCCGACACCCCCCTCTGCAGCATTTTGTACACTGCCTCAACGATGAATTTCACGTATTCATCTGCGTCCGCCAGCACCTGCGGTGTTATAGCAGGGGTTGGAGGAGCTACTCCAGTCGACGGACTGGAAGAAGACCCGCCGACCTCAACCTGCGAGGCTGGAACCTCGGTATCAGTAGGCTCTTCATCAACAGGGGCCTGACTACTAGCCCGAGGAGCCAAGGGAATAGAAAAAGCCGGGACAGGCGTCGAGATCGTACCCCAAGTGGAAGAAGCAACAGAGGGTTCCATCACACCTTTACCCTTCTCAAACTCGAAAGTACCATCGACGTCAGTGGCCACCTCTCCAATACCCAACGTGCTATCACCAGCCAATACTTCCCCTGGCAGAACGGGGAGATCAACACTTACCTCCTGACTCGTCCCTGAAGTCAGGACCGCCAGACGAGTCTCTTCATCAAATCCCTCTACAGGGACAGGATCTATCGCTACCTCCTGATTGGTAGCTACCTCAGCTTCCGTCGCTGAGTCTAGGGTAGGGCTCGGCAATGATGCAGCCGACCTCCCCTCATCATAACAAGGAGGGGAATCAACCCTCTCCTCTGTTCCAATCATCTCTGTTGCCCCCGCAACAGGCTCTTGCAACCCTGGAGCGACGCCATCCGAAGACGACGAACTCCACCCCACTTCATCATCACGAAGCCCCGTGTCCGCTGGACCCTCAACGTCCAAGGCCCTTACGGCAGCTGGCACCTCCCTGGAAGTTGCTGCAACCTCTGCATCTCTTTCAACAAAGTCTGGAGATAGTAAAACCTCTGCAGGAACATCTCCAAGACTCTCCTCTATTAGAGACGTTACCATCGGAGGGATGCGCTCATCAGAAGAGCTTGCTACCTCCTTCGGTTTACTGACACCCAGTTTTGAAATGTGGGTCTTCTTCTTCGACGATCCCTACAAGAAGAAAAGCACAAGTCACCAAAATGACAAGATGAGCCAAAATTACGGAGGACTCCTTACCTCAGCAGGAGCTGATTCCACTGGTGATACAGATGGCACTCCCGTTGCCTTTGGAATCGTCGTCTTTCTCGACCTTTTTGGTACAGACGAGCTGGCTTCCGCGTCAGCCCGCCTCTTCCCAACAAGGGGATCCCTCACTGATGCCGCAGCAGCAGCCCAATATCCCGCTGATTCTGGTGGACGATATGACCTAGCCACCATCAACATGTTTATCGTGGCCTCAACATGTTTATCGTGGCCTCCAGCTGAATTCCAATGATGAAACTAGTCTCTCTATCATAACCTGGAGACGCAGTATTTATTGTGCAATACAGCTTAGCTGCCGAAAATAGGATCTGTGGCCGTGGGTTACGAACGGGCGCCGTAAACTGAACACCAGTACACCCGACATTGTAATATTGCCAGCCCCGGGCTCCATCCAGCAAACTATCGATGAACCCCAGACTGTTACTGGGACTCCGTAGCATCAGCTGGGTGTAGCCAAACTGGCGAGCTAACCGGCTGGGCAGATATGGCTCCAGATAACACCTATTCTGGTTCCGATAGACCAAGTGAGAAGGTCGAATACTTTGCAACCAACGAAAACCCCATTTCGGCAGAGTAATCGCGTCTTCACCAGATTCGACTAAATCTTGGTCAGCCTTGAAATCTTTGAAGATGGGGCCGACCTTGACAATCTCCCACCCCTGAAGGTAGGACAAAACTCTCCTGCAAACGGGGATGCTAGTGTGTAACCACTTCCTCTTGCAGAAGCGGCGGATAAAGGCATCTCCTTCAACATGATCCTGCACCGGACCTGGACTCATCACGTTCGGATGATGCAGAATTAGCCATCCTATAAGATAATGGAATGGCAGTTCAGCCCGGGGAAAGTTGTCGTTTTTACCTTTCTTCTGGATCACGTCATCAGCAAAAGTCCTCAAACCCGCAACAGGTTACACACCATCGCGGGAAGGAGAGCTAAGGGACGTCCAAAAACTAACTTTACGGCAGGCAAAATAAGGTTCCGGTGTACCCTCTCCACTGTACCAGATTCGCCCGCAAACACGCAATCTCGGAGCCATGTCATCACGTATGCCGTCAGCACCGCCTTAGACGACATCCGGTGCGCATAGTGCCAGAAGCAGCTATACGCATTCTCGCCACTTTTATTGGAACGAGGAGTCCTCTCGTCCAGTCGGCTTATCTCAGAAGTCACTTCCGCAGGTTTCAGCCCTTGCGGAGTCATAAACCGTATCCTCGAGGGGTCTGCCAAATCCTGCTTGAAAACATAATCCCTCCAAGCATTCACATTAGGCTGGGTCTTGCCTTTGTCCTTTCGGTGCATCAAATAAAGATGGCTCGCCACTTCTTTGAAAATAGCCATCATCTCCGAGTCCTTATTCTCTAGAACCTGGATCTCTTCATTCGACAAAAATATTCTTCGTACAGTTCTGAGCCCCAGGGAAGCTTGGACACTTCGTACATCTCGTGGAGAGCCAACCCCAACTCTCCTACTGGAGTATAGAAGGTGCCAGTCTGGGTATTAAACAATTCTAAGAGTACAAGGAACATAGGCTTATTGAGATCCACGCCAGCCTGTGTGGCACGGATAGCGGCCGTCAGCCCAATCTCCTTAAGCTCAGCCTTGAACTTCGAAAGTACCCAAGTGGTCAACTCGTCCCACCTCGAGATATGATGACACCAACCTTCGACCCTAAAGCCACCTTTCGGATATGTGACCCTCGATATCAGCATCCGACTTACGAAGGTTGAGGCACTGAAGGCAAAAGTGTCATTTAGGACTTCACTGTAGAGGCTCCCAGGACGTAAAGTTTGGTAACTGAACGAAGGACCGGTTCGTGAAGCAGCCAGGGTATCCCTCTGATTCGAGGTAGCATCAATCGAAAGAGCACCCCCTAGGGCTCCCCCTGAGAAGGAGTAAGATCCCAGGGCATCCTTCTCTTCGAAGCTAAACGATAGAAGGCCGTCAGCGGCAACTGGCGGTCAAGTTGTCGCATGTACAGTACCATGCCTTTTGCAAAAAAGAACCAGTCTTATTTGACCTTCAGTATCTTCGCTTCAGTGGAGATCAGGCGGTCGCCGAACAAAAAGGTGGGTTTCAAGAAGGTCACATCCTCAGATTTAGCAGATTTCAGTTTTCCGCTCTCCATCATACTCTGGAGGAAAGTCGGCAACTGGTTCTGGATCTGCAGCACTCTCTCAGGAGGTTGATCCTGTAAGACAGTACCCTTGGCAGGGTTGACAACCACCTCGTCAAAATAAACTTCCATTTGACAAAGGGAAGCATCCAGAAGGACCTCATTCAGCAAAGGAATCGTCATCGATACTGGCACAACAAAAATCAAAAGTCAGGAAAAAAGACAAGGTGTATCAAAGCAACCTGGCGCATCATCAGGGTGTAAACCCATGCGCCTCAGTAAAAAGCTTCGGCGCATTATCAGGGTTTAAACCCATGCGCCTCAGTGAAAGGCTTCGGTGCATCATCAGGGTATGAACCCATGCGCGTTAGTAAGAGGCTTCGACGCATCCTCAGGGTGTAGACCCATGCGCATCCGCAGTTAAACCTTGGTGCATGATAAAGGCCTAAACCTATGCACGTCGGTGGGGTAAAACCTCGACGCGGACAGAAGTCCATATGCGTCGGCAGAAAAGAGTTAGGGCACACCAACTCAGTCGCATGACACCTATCCGTCACAGCGGGTCGAACGTCGGCCGGAGTCACAATGGTGATAGGAGCATCCTCCTCGGCATACTCTGTCGGCTCTTTTCCCTTGCCAGTACCGCCGCAAGAAGTCTTGGGAGCCATTCTTTGAGAGAAGAAAAGTTAGGGTATGAACCCATTCAACATGCGCCATCAGCCAGGCGTATCCCACCATACGTCCTCAGCAGGGCGCATCCTTTCAGCAGCTTAGTTATGTGCATCCTCAGTTATGTGCATCCCTTCGGCAGCTTAGTTATGTGCATCCCTTCAGCAGTCCAGTTATGTGCCGCTCTTCCAGCCAGGCTCACCGCCGTCTAAATTGTAATGCCTGTGGTTCGTATTACGTATTTTGAAAATACGTATACGTATTTCTTGTATTGTTCCTTGTTTAGTTTTCTTGGCTTGGTTTAACTCTCGGTTTGGGTTGGCTTGGTTTGGCCGGCTGGTTGCTTGGTCCAATCATGGACCAAGGTGAACCCCCTACCTACCACAACCCATGATATTTATTTCCCCACCAACCTTCTCTCTCCTCCATAACTCTCATTTATTTCTTCTTCTTCTTCTTCCTTCCTCTCCACAACTCCCCAACCCTTAGGCAAGTGCAACTTGCTTCCACAAGAGAACTCATTTTATGGTTCTATTAGCTTCTTCTCATGATTCTAAGACACATTAGAACTTGTCATTTTCCATTTTGAGGCTTTGCTTCTTGTAGATCTACAATTTAGTATTTTCGGATTTTGGTGGTTTTGATCTATCAAACTCCTTTATTTTCAAGTTTTGATTGTTCCATGTTGAAGAGAATTTTATTCTACCCAATTTTGACCTTTGGAAAGTTGGATTCGGACTTGTTTTGACCAAGTTATGAGCATTTGGAGTTTTGGGTTCCATCCATGGAGTCCTTGTTGTTCTTGTTGTTCTTGTCCTTTGGAGAAGACAGTGAACAGTGTACTAGCTTTTAGCTTCGCTACCTTGTGTACGCTGCTCTTTAGCGAGCGTACGCTGCTTTTCGTACGCTGCTCTTTAGTGAGCGTACGCTAGCCTTCGTACGCTGCTGTTTAGTGAGCGTACGCTAGCCTTCGTACGCTGCTGTTTAGTGAGCGTACGCTAGCCTTCGTACGCTGCTGTTTAGTGAGCGTACGCTAGCCTTCGTACGCTGCTGTTTAGCGAGCGCGCGTACGCTAGCCTTTGTACGCTAGCTTAAGCGAGCAAGGTGTACGCTTGCCTTGGTATGCTAGCTTAAGCGAGCAAGGCGTACGCTGGCCCTTTCGTACGCTAGCTCGAAGCGTACGCAGTCTTGAGCGTACGCTAGCTTGAGCGTACGCTGACCTGTAGCTTGAGCGTGCCCTTGTGTACGCTGACTCTTGCGTACGCTTCCCATTGGAAGTGTATGGATCCTTTGGTACGCTGGCTTGAGCGTACGCTAGCCTATCTTGTCACCCTGGTTCAACCCGAGAGCCTTGTGACCCCCATACGCTGCCTTTTGGGAGTGTATGCTTACCTGAGCGTATGCTTGCCTGAGCGTATGGCCCTTGGCAGACTTGATCTTATATCAGCATGTCAGTTTGGTTTTATTTTCCTTATCCTGGATCTTCTATAGCCCTGTATATTGATATTTATTTAGATATTTTACGTCCATTTTATATCCTTACGCCTTTTGACCTGAACTTGATAATCACGAATTTATTTGATATGTTTGGAATTGATAATTGAGCATGACGTGACAGTGACCCGTAGTGGTGCACTCCTGACATAATGACCTGACATGACCTGATAGTGGCCCGTCGTGGCACACTCCTGACAAGTATACTTGACATGATGACCTGACATGTTATATCTTGATAAGCTGTTGCGACGGCTACCTGACATGACATGACCTGTATAATAACATGGACACCGTGGGCGATTGTGCGTGTACAAATAAACCAGTCATGTCTTGCATCATGTCTAGGGAGAGAGCTCCTGAGTACCGCGGTCAGGAGTACCTATTGAATTGGACTAAGGTTAATAACTAGATTAACACATTAGTCATGAAGAGATTTTTCAGCTACAGGCAATCCCGTTACCTGGGTACGCCTTGGGATCTGTAGCCTGCCGTCGAGTAGGGCACATTTCCAGCACACTGTCATGTGTTGCACCCTTCAAGCTACCTAAGGGTACATTCGTTTCCTAGACGATGTACCCACCTGAATTCAACTCTAATCTTTTAACCCGGGGAACCTGGATGGTCTGCAGGGCTTGTGGCTGTGGAATAATCTCACTGCATCTTGCTAGTAATTAGGATTGTGACAACCCTAGTTAGCTAAAGTATCAAGCCGTAGTTCTTGCTTGGCCGTGAAGTGATTGGATGGAGTCTAACCAGTCTAGTCTTGCCCTGATCCTGTTCCAGATTGCTGTACGACTTGAATGCCTGTATTTATTTTATCGATAAATGGTGAAAAACCAAGCTCCGTTCAGACGAAGGGTTACAATCCCGGTCCTTGTTTGGTTTACGGGTTGTAACCTGGCTATCTGAATAGTTCCATGGTTATCTCGTCGTATATCATCCTGGTGTATTTTCTTTATTTCCAGTTCTTACTTTTATTTATATCTTGTGCTGATTGCTGGTTTTAGTTCTTAAGTGAAGCCTCCTTTGTGGCACTTGCTCTTTCTGGGGTCTGACCCAGCTGGTTTTGTATGGCCAGATTTCGGAGCAGCTCCAGAGGATCTACCGACCTTCCAGCCAGATGGTGGCCACTAGACGGAACCCTGGCAACGAGTGGGTTATTTTTAGCTCTTTCGCTCTATTGTAAAAATATTCTTTTGAGGCGTTTAGCCGACGAGCACCTGTTTAGCTCGATTGTACTTTATTTACTGTCTGCCTACGAGCTGTAACATGATTAACAGATCCTAGGGTTGATCATGTATGACTAAACTCTTGCTAGTCCTAACATTTTGTAACGACTAGCTTCATGATCAGCTGAATATGTAATATTTGGGACGCCTTTCATTGTATATTTAATGATCATACATCTTGTAACATTTACTTACTTGCTTGTGATTGAGACACTAGGCTTGTTCATGACCATAGGAGACTGTTGGCTTGTAGTAAACCCTCATGTATCTAGACAGCCGTGACCGTATAGCGAGATGGAATCCATTTCATATACGTAGCTGGCTATGTCTGCCCCCGCTCTCCAGTATTCTGGTTCTGGGACGTGACATGGTTTAAGTGGTGGCCCATGCAGGTCTTGTAAATCAAGATATGTGAGGGTTTACCGAATAGATGTCTCAATCAGTATTCGTCCTTGATCTCTGTTCGTATCTTCTGAATCCCTGGATTTTTGTCCTGATCATATGCTTGTATCGTTGCTCTGTCCTGGTCCTTTCTTATTGTTTTCTATGTCGTCTTCTTCAGCGGCATAGTACCTGACCCGGCCGACCAGCAAGGCGGAGCACCTCCCGCGGACCAGCAGCAACCTGGAGATCAAGCCCAGCACTCCGGAGTAGCCTCCAGAGTCGTGCCCTCTGATGGAGAACCACCAGTCCAGCCAGTTCAGCCTGCCGAGCCTGATGATGGCACTTTGGTAGGTCTCGTCAGGACCTTGATAGCTTCTCAAGATCGGTGGAGATGCCTTGCAACAGGCAGTGGCGGATGCTTTGACCCGGGGTGGTCATCAGGGTAACAGCGCGGCCAACAGCTTCAAGCGCTTGAACCCTCCATTTTTCGACGGTAGTGAAGATGCTATCGCGGCAGATGCATGGCTTCAGGATACAGAAGTGAATCTAGAAGCAGCCAGGACCCCAGAGAACGAGAAGGTAGCCGTGGTGCGCCTGCAGTTGTTAGATCTTGCCCGCAGCTGGTGGGCAGCGCAGGCCGTTGGGTTAGCAGCACCCATTCCTTGGGCAGTATTCAGAGAGAGATTCCAGACCAAGTATTTCGATGTCGTGGCTCGGTATGATCTGCAGACCAGGTTCACCAATCTGAAGCAAGGAGGCAGAACGGTCGACGGATATGCGGCCGAGTTTTCCAGACTCAGTCGGTTTGCTCCCACCTTGGTGGCAACCGAGTATGATAGAGCCCAGCGGTTCCAGCAGGGACTTCACCTGGAAATCTTGTTGCGGTTGAGCAGTTTGAGCATCAGACTTTTGATGCAGTCTTGAGAGCAGCTCGGAGGCATGGGTATACCTCCCAGAGGATTGTGGATAGGGTCGAAGATCGGAAGAGATCTCACGGCCAGATGAATCAGTCTTCAGCACCGGCCCCGGCAGCCAGGGCTTTGACTATTGGAGCTCCGAGGCGAGCGGCCTCAGTGACGTCGGTTCAGCATTCAACCCCGACGTACCCTCAGCAGCAGCAGAAGCAGAAGCAGTCTTCCGCAGTGGGTTGTTCTCATTGTGGGAAGCCAGGCCATGTGGTAGCAGAGTGTCGCAGGGCACAGGGATTGTGCCTGGCTTGTGGAGCAGCAGACCATAGGGTTGGATCCTGCCCGAACAGGGGTGGTTCATCCTCGTCCAACCTTTCTAGCTCTTCGGTGAGAGGACCAGCTCCGGTCCGCAGCAGCAGTACCCATTGCCGAGGCCCTTGCCGCCTCAGACCCAAGTGTTCCAGCAGCAGAACCCCCAGCAGTATGTTCAAGCCCAAGCCCAGAGTCAGAGACAGCGAGGATTTTAGCAGAGGGGACCAGCACCCCGAGGGCATGGTCAGGCTATGGTGGACCATGGAGGAAGGATTGGCACCAGGAGAGGTAGTGGCAGGTACTATTCTCGTCAACTCCTTTCCATCTTCAGCTTTATTTGATTCTGGAGCATCGCATTCTTTTATGTCTGCACGATTCGCGACACGGGTAGGATTGGAGCCCGAGTCATTATCAGTAAGGCTCAATATACTTACTGGTAACGGACTTGTGGGAGTAGATAGAGTGTTTTCCTCGTGTCGGATCGTAGTTAGCGGTAGAGAATTCCCCGCTAGATTGATAGAGTTCCCGATGGCCGATTATGATGGTCCTAGGGATGGATTGGTTGAGGAACCAGTATGCTAGGATAGACTGCCACATTAGCAGGGTTGTTTTTAGCATTTCAGGAGAGCCAGAGTTTTCTTTCTCTCGAGGCGAGGTTGAGCCTTCTCCTCCGATATTGGGATGGCAGAGTAGCAGCAGTTCAGTTGCCCAGGATAGTGGATGAGTTCCCAGATGTTTCCAGAAGAACTTTCAGGTATGTCTCCGAGAGCGGGTGGGAGAGAACGAGTTACTATAGACTTGATTCTCGGGACAGTCCAGTGGTCAGTGAGAGAGAGTCTACAGGATAGCGCCATCAGAGTTGGAGATATTGTACAAGATGATTGAAGAGCTCAGAACCAAGGGATTTATTCGTGCTAGTGGATCGCCTTGGGGAGCCCCGATGCTTCTTGTGAAAAAGAAGGATGGTACGTCTAGGTTATGTGTCGATTATCGTACCTTGAACTCAGTGACAATCAAGAACAGATACCCTCTTCCGAGGATAGATGACTTGTTTGATCAACTTAAGGGGGCATCAGTATTCTCGAAGATTGATTTACGCTCAGGTTATCATCAGATCAGAGTCAGAGAGCAGGACATCCCGAAGACGGCTTTTAGATCGAGATATGGGCATTGGGAGTTCCTTGTTATGCCTTTTGGAGCAACCAATGCGCCGGCAGTATTCATGGACCTCATGAATCGCATCTTCATGCCTTACTTGGATCAGTTTGTGATTGTGTTCTTGGATGACATTCTGGTCTACAGCAAGAGTGAGGCGGAGCATGAGCAGCATCTTCGTATGGTTCTTCAGACTCTCAGAGAGCACCAGTTATATGCCAAGTTCAGTAAATGCGAGTTCTGGCTCGATCGCATTTCGTACTTGGGTCATATCATCACCGGAGGAGGAGTGGAAGTGGATCCCCAGAAGATTGTGGCTATTGAGTCATGGCCAGTGCCCAGCACCGTTGCAGAGGTTCGTAGTTTTCTTGGATTGGCCGGCTACTACCGGCGGTTTGTTTCAGATTTTGTTCGAATTTCAGCGCCATTGACCCAGTTGACCCGCAAGGATGCGCAATTTGCTTGGACAGCAGAGTGTCAGAGTTCTTTTGAGCAGTTGAAGCGAGGCCTGATAACAGCTCCTATTCTCACGCTTCCAGATGGAACCGGAGGATTCTCAGTGTACTGTGATGCTTCAGGCAGAGGTTTAGGATGTGTTCTGATGTAGCATGGAAAGGTGATAGCTTATGCGTCACGACAACTTCGTGATCATGAGAGGAATTACCCAACCCATGACTTAGAGCTGGCAGCAGTGGTGTTTGCACTTAAGTTGTGGAGGCACTACTTGTATGGAGATAGGGTGGAGATTTTCACCGACCACAAGAGCCTGAAGTATGTTTTCACCCAGAATGATCTTAACATGCGTCAGAGGAGGTGGCTGGAGCTTCTTGTGGATTATGATGTCAGCTTGCAGTATCATCCTGGGAAGGCCAATGTTGTTGCGGATGCATTAAGCAGGAGAGCGGGAGCTTATTTCCTAACAGCACAACCAGAGCTGTTAGCAGATCTTCAGAAGATGGGTATTGAAGTTGTTCTCCCTTCTAGTATGGCGTTGATGGCCAGCATGCAAGTTCAGTCCACTATAGTCGAGAGGATCCGGATGGCGCAGTCAACAGATTCCAAGCTTCAGCGACTCAGAGCAGAGTGTGAGGCAGGACGAAGACCAGAGTTATGTATTCATGAGGATGGTACACTTAGACATGGTAAGCGTCTTTGTGTACCCAGCAGAGATATCAGACAGGAGATCATGTCAGAAGCGCACAGTTCACAGTATTCTATCCATCCCGGCAGTACGAAGATGTACCGTGATATCCGTCAGCACTTCTGGTGGAATGGCATGAAGCGGGAGATAGCTCGATTTGTCTCCCGGTGTTTGGTTTGTCAACAAGTTAAAGTCGAACATCAGAGACCGGCTGGACTTCTTCAGCCCTTACCGATTCCAGAATGGAAGTGGGAGCATGTGACCATAGATTTTGTGACTGGAATACCTAGATCCCCAGCTGGTAGAGATGCTATCTGGGTTATAGTTGATAGGCTCACGAAAGTGGCTCACTTTCTTCCATTCAGAGTTGGTCAGTCGACGGCTCAGTTAGCAGAGATGTACCTCAGGCAGATTGTCAGATTGTACGGTGTGCCAGTCAGTATCACCTCGGACTGAGATTCAAGATTTACGTCGCATTTTTGGCGTAGCTTGCAAGAGAGTTTGGGGACTCATCTCCAGTTCAGTTCAGCATATCACCCGCAGACAGATGGACAGTCGGAGCGCACGATCCAGACTCTTGAAGACATGTTGCGGTCTTGCACACTTGACTTCGGTGGTTCATGGGAAGATCACTTGCACCTGGTGGAATTCTCGTACAATAAAAGTTTCCAGGCCAGTATCCAGATGGCACCGTTCGAGGCACTGTATGGTAGGAAGTGCAGATCCCCGCTAGCCTGGGATGTTGGAGAGAGGCAGATGCTTGGTCCAGAAATGATTGCTCAGACCGTTGAAGTGGTCAGGCGAGTCAGAAATCATCTTCGAGTTGCCCAAGATCGCCAGCGCCATTGGGCCGATTCTCATCGGCGCCCTCTCGAGTTCTCGGTCGACGATCATGTATTCCTGAGGATTTCGTCTAACCGTGGCATCATTCGTTTCGACGTACGGGGCAAGCTTAGTCCTAGGTATATAGGACCATTTGACATTCTGGAGTGAGTAGGAGATATATCCTATCGTCTCGCTCTTCCACCGTCGCTAAGCGAGGTGCATGACGTGTTCCAATATCCCAATTACGGCGGTATATCCCAGACCCGAACCACATCCTGGATCATTCAGAATTGGTTGTTGGTACCAACCTTTCGTATGAGGAGAGGCCCGTGTCTATATTGGACCGGAGGGAGAAGATCCTCAAGAACAAGACTATCAAGTTAGTCCGAGTTGCTTGGGGTCATCACTCTTTGGGGGAGTCAACGTGGGAGCGTGAGGATGATATCCGATCACGATATCCCGACTTGTTTGACTCGTGAGGTATAATGTCTTTCTTATGCCTCATGCCATCAATTCCTTGCTTGCATGATTGATTGATTGCCTAGTATAGCTTGCCTGTGAATAGTGTAGCTTGTTCTTGTCCCTCTAGCCTCTTAATTAAATTCCGAGGACGGAATTCTTTAAGGTGGGTAGAGTTGTAATGCATGTGGTTCGTATTACGTATTTTGAAAATACGTATACGTATTTCTTGTATTGTTCCTTGTTTAGTTTTCTTGGCTTGGTTTAACTCTCGGTTTGGGTTGGCTTGGTTTGGCCGGCTGGTTGCTTGGTCCAATCATGGACCAAGGTGAACCCCCTACCTACCACAACCCATGATATTTATTTCCCCACCAACCTTCTCTCTCCTCCATAACTCTCATTTATTTTTTCTTCTTCTTCTTCCTTCCTCTCCACAACTCCCCAACCCTTAGGCAAGTACAACTTGCTTCCACAAGAGAACTCATTTTATGGTTCTATTAGCTTCTTCTCATGATTTTAAGACACATTAGAACTTGTCATTTTCTATTTTGAGGCTTTGCTTCTTGTAGATCTACAATTTAGTATTTTTGGATTTTGGTGGTTTTGATCTATCAAACTCCTTTATTTTCAAGTTTTGATTGTTCCATGTTGAAGAGAATTTTATTCTACCCAATTTTGACCTTTGGAAAGTTGGATTCGGACTTGTTTTGACCAAGTTATGAGCATTTGGAGTTTTGGGTTCCATCCATGGAGTCCTTGCTGTTCTTGCCCTTTGGAGAAGACAGTGAACAGTGTGCTAGCTTTCAGCTTCGCTGCCTTGTGTACGCTGCTCTTTAGCGAGCGTACGCTGCTTTTCGTACGCTGCTCTTTAGCGAGCGTACGCTAGCCTTCGTACGCTGCTGTTTAGTGAGCGTACGCTAGCCTTCGTACGCTGCTGTTTTGAGCGTACGCTAGCCTTCGTACGCTGCTGTTTAGCGAGCGTACGCTAGCCTTTGTACGCTAGCTTAAGCGAGCAAGGTGTACGCTTGCCTTGGTACGCTAGCTTAAGCGAGCAAGGCGTACGCTGGCCCTTTCGTACGCTACCTCGAAGCGTACGCAGTCTTGAGCGTACGCTAGCTTGAGCGTACGCTGACCTGTAGCTTGAGCGTGCCCTTGTGTACGCTGACTCTTGCGTACGCTTCCCATTGGAAGTGTATGGATCCTTTGGTACGCTGGCTTGAGCGTACGCTAGCCTATCTTGTCACCCTGGTTCAACCCGAGAGCCTTGTGACCCCCATACGCTGCCTTTTGGGAGCGTATGCTTACCTGAGCGTATGCTTGCCTGAGCGTATGGCCCTTGGCAGACTTGATCTTATATCAGTCAGTTTGGTTTTATTTTCCTTATCCTGGATCTTCTATAGCCCTGTATATTGATATTTATTTAGATATTTTACGTCCATTTTATATCCTTACGCCTTTTGACCTGAACTTGATAATCACGAATTTACTTGATATGTTTGGAATTGATAATTGAGCATGATGTGACAGTGACCCGTAGTGGTGCACTCCTGACATAATGACCTGACATGACCTGATAGTGGCCCGTCGTGGCGCACTCCGGACAAGTATACTTGACATGATGACCTGACATGTTATATCTTGATAAGTTGTTGCGACGGCTACCTGACATGACATGACCTGTATAATAACGTGGACACCGTGGGCGATTGTGCGTGTACAAATAAACCAGTCCTATCTTGCATCATGTCTAGGGAGGGAGCTCCTGAGTACCACGATCAGGAGTACCTATTGAATTGGACTAAGGTTAATAACTAGATTAACACATTAGTCATGAAGAGATTTCCCAGCTACAGGCAATCCCGTTACCTGGGCATGCCTTGGGATCTGTAGCCTGCCGTCGAGTAGGGCACATTTCCAGCACACTGTCATGTGTTGCACCCTTCAAGCTACCTAAGGGTACATTTATTTCCTGGACGATGTACCCACCTGAATTCAACTCTAATCTTTTAACCCGGGGAACCTGGATGGTCTGCAGGGCTTGTGGCTGTGGAATAATCTCACTGTATCTTGCTAGTAATTAGGATTGTGACAACCCTAGTTAGCTAAAGTATTAAGCCGTAGTTCTTGCTTGGCCGTGAAGTGATTGAATGGAGTCTAACCAGTCTAGTCTTGCCCTGATCCTGTTCCAGATTGCTGCACGACTTGAATGCCTGTATTTATTTTACCGATAAATGGTGAGAAACCAAGCTCCGTTCAGACGAAGGGTTACAACCCCGGTCCTTGTTTGGTTTACGGGTTGTAACCTGGCTATCTGAATAGTTCCATGGTTATCTCGTCGTATATCATCCTGGTGTATTTTCTTTATTTTCAGTTCTTACTTTTATTTTATCTTGTGCTGATTGCTGGTTTTAGTTCTTAAGTGAAGCCTCATTTGTGGCACTTGCTCTTTCTGGGGTCTGACCCAGCTGGTTTTGTATGGCCAGATTTCGGAGCAGCTCCAGAGGATCTACCGACCTTCCAGCCAGATGGTGGCCACTAGACGGAACCCTAGCAACGAGTGGGTTATTTTTGGCTCTCCCGCTCTATTGTAAAAATATTCTTTTGAGGCGTTTAGCCGACGAGCACCTGTTTAGCTCGATTGTACTTTATTTACTGTCTGCCTACGGGCTGTAACATGATTAACAGATCCTAGGGTTGATCATGTATGACTAAACTCTTGCTAGTCCTAACATTTTGTAATGACTAGCTTCATGATCAGCTGAATATGTAATATTTGGGATGCCTTATCATTGTATATTTAATGATCATACATCTTGTAACATTTACTTACTTGCTTGTGATTGAGACACTAGGCTTGTTCATGACCATAGGAGACTGTTGGCTTGTAGTAAACCCTCATGTATCTAGACAGCCGTGACCGTATAACGAGATGGAATCCATTTCATATATGTAGCTGGCTATGTCTGCCCCCGCTCTCCAGTATTCTGGTTCTGGGGCGTGACATAAATGCTTCGGCTAATGAAGCATTTATTGAGCAGAACGAGGGTGGCATTCAACCCTCTAGCCAAGGAAGGAAAAAGAACCACAAGCCAACCTATGGCCAGGGGAGGCTTCGAAAGAGCCTCCAAACACCAAGGAAGACCGTGATCGAAACCGCGGCCAAAGGAGCAGCTTTCAACACAACCAGAATGGGCTACACCCATTTTGAAGGAAGAAAGAGCCACCAAAGCCGCAACACCGCCATTCCGATCTACGGCTCTTCCTGCACAACGAAGACAAGGCTCGAGCATCCCTATCTTTGGATGCAACAGGCACCTTCTGCCTGCCTCAGAAGCCCTCGACCCCAATTTTTGGATGTAACAGTCACCTTCAAGTGCATCAACGAAGACACTGCGTCGCATCTTCACCCTCGGGAGCATCTCATCAACAGAATGCATTCGAGTACACAAGTTTATGTCAAAAAGATGTGAGGGAACGAGAGGCAAACCCTCTCTCCATGCTACTATTTATAGGCCAGGCAAATCAAACCCATGTGCCAAGTGGATGGCTCTCCGAATTCCGAGCAATAAATTTGTATTTAATGGATGAACCGGACGCTTCAAATTCAGCCAAGTCAAAACGGGTATTTAAAGCACTCGAAGAACGTAACAGTTGCACCATCAAAGACGTCTCACGAAGCGGATGTGTCGGCCAGACCGCGCATCACATAGACGCGCCCTTCAACATCAAGCGCATCATACAGACGCACCTTTCAACACCAAGCGCATCACAGGGGATGCGCCTCCATACGTCCCCATACGCCTAGTGGAACGCCAATCGACGCGCCCACTCAGCTGTCCATCGAATGTCACAAACATTAAATGCTACTGGCAGAGTTGGCAGCACGCCTCCCAAAGTCTGAACAGTCTGCAGCTTTTTCAGAAGACGAAGTATCGCCAACGTCAGCATCATCATTACTTTCCTCCGACGGCTACTGCCACGTGGCCACCCAACCATCTCGCATGCGCCTCCGCGACCATGCGCCCAAATCTGCATACGCCTCAAAAGCTGTGCGCCTCAGACTTTTCACTGATCCCAAAAGACAGAAGGAAAGTCATCATTAAAGATCTGCATGCGCCTCAAAAGCCATGTGCCCCAGACTTCTTCCTGATCCCAAAAGACATGAGTAAAGTCACTACTGAAGCTCTGCATGCGCCTCGAAAGCCATGCGCCCAGAATGGTTCGTGACTCCTAAAGGTTATGAGCCAAAGTCTCCTCATGCACCCAATCCTAGGCGCATCTTACCAGATCATTCCCCCACCAAATCCGAGATCTCCGAGCCATGGGTCGATGACACGTGTCCTTTGACTCAACTCATCCAAGATCTCTGCAACAGAAAGATCTTCTTCTCTGCTACGTGCCGGCTCACAACAACAACATAAAGAAGTCAACCCCTCGATCAGGGT
Organism: Iris pallida; assembly: GCA_029216955.1. Lineage (NCBI taxonomy): Eukaryota > Viridiplantae > Streptophyta > Magnoliopsida > Asparagales > Iridaceae > Iris > Iris pallida. The sequence goes on from JANAVB010000344.1 coordinate 72,055, forward strand.
GCATCGTCCATGCGCCTCTATCAGCAATCAACATGTGGCATCCCCGCATACAGGCACATCCTACATGCGTGCATGAGCAGCCAACCTGCAGACTATATAAAGAGAGGGACCATTTCCTTCTCCCATACCTACGTACACATACGTACCTACCTACAACGAACACACAGGGACTTCGCACCACCAGAGAGGCAGATACAGACACTCAACGTCTTCCTCCTCTCAGCAAGCTCCAGCACCCAGAGCAATCCAGATCTTCAGAGAACCGATAACCGTCGTCAGATCGTCAACGGATTCAACGCATTACCACTCACTCCATCGGCACAAGGGACCCAGATTAAACAAAAGTGTACTTCTAGGACTACGTCTAAGTCCTATATTGTAACACTGTTCTGTTTGTATTGAAATTTGCAATCAAAGAATTTTAATGGCAAATAAAGCTCACGACGGTGTCTGCGGAGCACATCAACCTGGTCCTAAGCTACAAGACTGTATCCGACGCATGGGTTACTACTGGCCCTCTATGGTATCTGATGCCATCGAATATGCAAAGAAATGTCGAGCTTGTCAAATCCACGCAGATTTCATTCATCAACCGTCGGAATTTCTTTATCCGAATGCTGCTTCTTGGCCTTTTGAAACATGGGGCATGGACATCATAGGTCCCATCAATCCTCCTTCTTCTAGAGAACATCGGTTCATACTAGCAATAACCGACTACTTCTCCAAATGGGCCAAAGCTATACCATTGGCTGAGGTCAAAACCAGCAGCGTCATCAACTTCGTCAAACACCATGTCATCTATAGATTTGTGTACCTCAACGAATCATCTACGACAATGGACCTCAGTTCATCAGCCAAAAGTTCACAAGGTTCTGTGACGATCATCGGATTGATAATGTCGCTTCGACAGCCTACAATCCTGCTGCTAATGGCCTGGCTGAAGCTTTCAACAAGACTATCATCAAGCTCCTCAAGAACTTTATATCTACTAACAAACGGAACTGGAGTGAAAAGCTTGGAGAATGTCTTTGGGCCTGCCGTACTACGGTCCGCAACCCTACAGCTGTACACCCTTCTCTTTGGTGTACGGCTGTGAAGCAGTTTTACCCCTGGAACTTCAAATTCCGTCTTTGAGGATTGCCATCGCTAACGAACTCACGACAGAGAACGACGATCTTCTCCGACTTCAAGAATTGGAAGCACTCGATGAAAAGCGGCTAATGGCTCAACAGCACATTGAGTTATACCAAGCCCGCATCTCAAAGAATTTCAACCGCAAAGTTAAGGTCAGAGCTTTTCAGGAAGGAGCTCGTTTTAACCATCAGATGTCCTATGACTATGACTCACTCGAGTAAAGACAAATTTGATGCAAAGTGGGAAGGACCAATATCCTGAGCAAAGTCTTCTCAAATGAAGCCCACCAACTTACAGAACTAGACGGTCGAGTTGCAATGATGCCTATCAATGGCAAGTTCCTTAAAAAGTATTATGTATAAATGTAACAGACATTGCTTGTAATCATCAGACAAGTTCATAAATAAAATTCAATTTTATTGCATCATGAATGATAGTACATAATATCAAGGAAGGTCACTATCATCCTTCTCAGAATTGGGACGCGGGCCACTACCGTCCTTATCAAAAACATGATCAGCAAAAGAGTTGAGAACATTCTTGCTGGAACCCACCAGGAACTTGCAAGCAGCCATCCTCATGGCTTCTTCTTCAGTCTTCCCTGGTTCAAGAAGGAAGTCCAAGATGTCCTTTGGCGGTTTGGGGGCAGACGAACCTTCGCCCGCTGCTATCTGCTTTGGCTTGGCCGGCTCGACTGGACGTTCCTCAGTACCCACTTCAACCTTTGGGGCGATCTCAGCCTTCTTGGATGCATCTCCAGACAATATCTTTATGTTGAAAAGTGAAAGTGACCATCCCTTCTGATCTTCTGTTCTATTTATAGACAGAGATTCATACGACAACTAAACTTCATTTAATCTATCCGACGGTTCGCCCATTCATCATTCGATGGTTCGCCCGTTCATCATATTCATTCATCCGACGGTTCGTCCGTTCATCTGACGGTTCACCCGTTCATTACATCCATCCGACGGTTCACCCGTTCATCATATTCATTCATCCGACGGTTCGCCTGTTTATCTGACGGCTCACCCGTTCATTACATCCATCCGACGGTTCACCCGTTCATCATATTCATTGATCCGATGGTTCGCCCGTTCATCATCTGACGGTTCGCCCGTTCATCACATTTTTCTGACGGTTCACCCGTTCATCACATTCATTTGACGGTTCATCCGTTCATTTAATTTATTTGACGGTCCCTCCGTTCATCTGACGATTCCACATTTTGATGAATCATCCATTTCGTTCATATCAGTAACTTGTCATCTTTGATTAAGTTATCTATTAAAATAATATATTCAATAAATTATATTTGCCACGTCCATATTACCTCTGAGCAGATATAATTGAATATGATTATTTTCCAAAATCAAGAAATATATCATGTCTGCACCTCTGAATATATTTTCTATCGCTATTATTTATATCTTAATAAGATATGCAATAAATAATAGAGCCACCAAGAAAATGTCTTTTATTGATCAAAAATTGAAAGACATTACAACATGACATATTACAAAAAGACTGAAGATACAAAAATCTTTCTTATTCTGCTGGTGGAGTCATTAAGTTGGTCATCTGCTGCTTCAAAGATTGCAGCCGCTCCTCACGAGATTCTATCACCCGCTTCCTAGCTTCCTCCATCCCAGACTTGTCGTCGAAAGATGGCATAGTCACTATTCTGTGACAGATTTCTTCTTGATGAGTTACGACGTACTCATCCCTTTCCAGAGTCAGAGCATTCAGCTGTTGAACTGCAGTCTGGTGTTGAGCGGCCTCGTCCTCCAGAGCAAGTGGACAAGTCTCAGCTCTTCTTTAAGACGGGCAGATTCGGATTGCAGCTCAGCAACCTTCCTCCCTTCTCGTCAGCAACAGATGCCACTGTTTCCACTTGGGCATTATACTCAGCAGACTTGTTAGTGAAAGCATCCAAGAGAATTTGGAAATTAACTTTCTCAACCGCAGCCTCTTGAGACATCTTTTCAAATTCAGCTTGCACCAAGGACTCCATCTCTCCCTTATTCAGCTCTTTGTAAATTTTGACCGATGCCTCTAGCTCATCTAGTACATGTTCGAGAAAGACAGCCTGAGCTTCGTCGCCTTGATGACGGATGGCATTGATCAAAGGAGGTTGGATCTCTGACGATGGAGAAACCAGCCTCTTCTTTTTCTATCACCCTATCTACTAAGGGTTTCAAAGAATTAAAGAAAAGGTTGCTGAAGAGCTGACGACAAAACGGTTGGTAGCCAGAGCACCCGGAGTAGCAGCTACTCCCATAGATGTAGAAGCAGCAGCAGGTGTCTGTGAAGACAGACGTCCGATTTTTCTCTTTGAGTAGACGGCTCTTTAGCCAGAGGAGCCATCGTAGAGCTAGTTGCTCCTCCCAGATGCTCTTCTGCAAAATCAAATGAACCTTATCATTGATTGTTGTTGTCATTAGCAACTAATTGAAAAGGATCAAAAGATCAAAGCAATCTTACCATGACTTGCCCCAGCAACAAGCCTTTCGTCTGTTGGTACAGATTCCAATCTAGCGAAGTAGCCTCAGACATTACTGCCTGGCTACTTCGGCCTCAGAACCACCCGAGAAATGTCGGCTACCGCTAGCGATAGCCGTTACTGGCACTATGTCTGTGCACACGGGAGGAACCGGGAAGATTCAAGTTCTGCATGGATAAAAATGTAATATCAGCTATTTGAATCCATGAAAAGAAGGTAAATAAAATCGTTTAATACCTTTTGGAGCAGCAGAAGTAGTTTCAGTGCTACTTCTACATCTGTATTCCTTTCGGAGACACGTATACCTCCACATCCGCTTCAGGATTCAGTGTGTCGTCTATGGCTTCGGAGACATGTGGATATCAGTGCCTTCTTCGGGATTTAATGTATCATCAACTTCTTCAGTTGATGTATCTTCATCGCTTATGCTATCCTCTGGAGCTTCCTCGCTGGCAGTTGCGGCAGCTTGATCACATCGTCTTGCAGACCGAAGTCGCAATCATTTAAAGCTTCAATCATCAGACGATCTTCTTCCTCACGGAGCCCTCCTGGCGTAGCAGGAATCTGGGTAGTTCTCACCGCAAGAGAAGGAGATCGCAAAATTTCATTTCTCTCTGCCCAGGTTCATCTCTCAGCTCAGCTTCAGCCCCTAGCTCAGCTTCATCTCTTTGTTCAACCTCATCCCTTGGCTCTGGGGAAGGAGTCTCCTGCCTAGGCTCGGAGAGGTGTAGGGGATGACATGGTTATTCCAGCTACAACACTGGCCACCACCGAAGACAAGATTTGTCTTGGAGGGGTATCACCCTCTTTCTCTTCTAGAGGCCATTTCTTTCGATGAAGAGGTCTTTCGGGACTCTCCACATCTACTACATCGACCTGCTTTGGAAGAGAGGTCGGTGTGTCGCTTCTTCTCGGGTCGACTCGGCCAGTTGCCGAGACTGCGACCTGGTGGTGACCTTCTCGGAGGGTCTAAGATAAGTTTCTTCTTTCAACCGGAGAGGAAGGTTCATTAATCCTTCTCTTTCTCTCCTTGGTTGGAGATTTGGCCACTTTCAAAGAAACCCTCAGTGGTTCATTAACCTCCTCAGGGAAGTTAGCTTCCCTTGAGGCTTCCAAGGGATCATCCACTGGCTCATGTTGCTCATCATTTCCTGGAGCTAGCATAGCAGTTGCTCCTTTCTTCAAACGCGTCGCCGTCGCGAAGCTATCCACAAGATTAAGTTTCGGCGAAAGTATTTGCAGCTGTGTAAAAAGTGAATATGTATATAACATTCGAGGGCCATGATCATTCTTGGTTGGCATCGAGAACACTGTCCTTGTGTCTCGAGCGTTGTAATAGGCCCATGCTCTGGCACCATCAATCAGATACCCCTTTCTTGTAGGCAAGTTACAGCGTTGCCTACGTGGAACTGGTCGTAACCAAATTGACGAGCGAAGCGGCTTGGCAGATATGGTTCCAAGAAACACTCATCTTCAAATCTATACACCAAATGCGACGGCCTGATCGTCTCAGCCAGTCAAATGCTGCCCGACCCAACGGCTGCCTCCCAAGGTCAACTAGATTTGTCGACATATGTTCGTAACCGGTTGGAGCAACGCAGTAAAAATTCCATCCCTTCCCAAGGTTCAGGCACGTCTGCAATCCTTCAGACTAGTGTACACCCACTTGCTCCGGGAATCTCCGCAGATAGCTACCGCCGACTGCTCCCATGTCGGGTTCATCAATGACGGATGGTGCAGAAGCAACCATCCGAATAAATAGGTGTAAGGCAACTCCAGTCGAGGAAGTTCCCCTTCTCACCCTTCCATTTGAGCATGGAGTCAACATAAAGAAAGACCTGCATTCACTCTACAGGTCATCGCGACAGCAAATCCATCCGGTAGCCAAAGACTAACCGGACAGCAGCAAAAAGTACGCGCGGTGGAAGCGGTCCACGACGCTCGCTCCGGGTACGACGAAGCGTCGGAGCCAATATGTCAGGAATCCCGCCAGCTGGGCTTCTCTTGACATGGGCCTGTAGCCCATTCTCATAAAACTCTCGACAAAATCTCCGGTCTTGAGTGGAGGGTATTGATGTTCGTCGTTAACTTTGATATCCATTTTTTGTTTTCTTCCATCAATCTTATTACTTCACTGTGGCTGAGGGGTTGGAAGAAAGTCGGGTTGCAAGTATCATGATCCTTAGTCTTTTTTCAATGATATGATTAAGGAAAAGATAAGGCAACCACTTTGAGGAATAACAGGTGCCGGAAGAACCGCTCTTATAGTACATGAGCATATTTTGTAGTGGCACAGTAGTTCGTCGAAAACGGCCACCATCTCTGCATTTTCTCGACGAAGTCGGTCTAACTCGTCGTTTGTTGGAACATATCCTCATAAGGGAAGTCTCCCTTGGTAGCACGAGTGTATTTCATCTCATGAAGGGCTAATCCAATTTTCCTGCAGGGTGTCATGAATGTCCCTGTCCTATAATTGTACCTCTCTGCCAAGGCCAGAAACAGATGAGGGTTTGGGAGAATCCATACAGGTAGCATATACCGCCTGATATAGCTCGATCTCTTTGAGCTTGTCTTCGAACTGAACCAATATCCAATTGGTTATGCAGTTCCACCTTCTGTTGTCTGGGTTCACCAGACCTGTCAGCCGGATGTCCTGATCCGGGTATCTGCCCTCAACCTTTGCATTTATTAGCAAAGATTGGTGTCCTCACCGGCAGCAGCAAAGAAGAGTTCTCTGGAGGGATGCAGCCAGGCTTCAACCCTCTGAGCAAAGTGCTATGACGCTCAGAGGAGCTATAGAACATATCCCTGTTGTTTGGGCCTTTCTTTACACAAATCTTCCCTCCTTGCTTGCTGGAGGGGGGTAATATCCCAGTCCATCCTCCTGGGATGGCTTGCATGGGCATAGCGGGCTAGAGGGAGGCATCTAGCAATGTCCGGTAACAGGATTGTTTTCTCCTTTCTCTGGAGAGTCTCTGCTCAACACGGGGTCTTGGCTGAGAACTCTTGTCAATAGCTTCGCCAAATAGAACAGGGGTTTCTTATGGGTAATGGCGTCAGCAGACTGCAGGGGCTGCCCATTCATCAGACTTAATAAGTTTTATTGTCCTGAGCTACCAAGATGGCTTGGCGGAGGATGGCAGAGCATATTGGGGAAAAAGCACATGGGACAAATCTTCTTTAAATTTCGGTTCAGCAAGGGACCCTGCAAATATTTCATACTCTGGGTCCTCTCTGATGTTAACTGCATCAAACAGAAAAAACAGAATTCAGTACAAGTAAAATCAAAGATTCTGTCAGCAAATTACGCAAGCATCAGATTACGCAAGCATCAGATTGTGCAACAACAGCTTCTATGCGCAAACTGTCTAGTTGCGCCAACTCATCCACTTGCACAAGCCATCAGATTGTGCTGAATAACTTGCGCAAAGCATCAGTTTGCGCTGGACAGCCTTGCAAATCAGCAGATTGCGCTGACTTTTGCCAGCGCGTTCTAACCGATTGCGCAAGAAAATAGTCTTCATAAAAGAAAACTATTGGGTTTGTGCAACCGAAACCCTAAACAGGGCGGCGCAGTATAACCAAATCTCTAAAAAGAGATAGGTTTTGGGGATTCAATCATGTCGAAGAACCCTAAAAAGGGTTTTCGATCGAATAACTACCTTGCAATGCTGGATGTCCGATTTCATGACGTGAAACGTGCGGCAGCACGAGTCGAAGACTCGGCGGGGGCCTTGCCCTTGTCGGCGACGGAACGCTTCGGGGCCATCTGAAGTCGACGGAGAAGAAGGAAGAAAGTCGGAGGAGGCTCGGGAACTTTTCTCTCTTTAGCAAAGTGAAAAAAGTAAAGAATAACAAGAAGAACAAAGAGAACTATTTATAGTTTTTCAAGAGCAACGGTCGCCTCAGATTGCGCCGAAGAAATGGAGCTGACTCCTCCAATTGCGCAGACAAGTCATTACTTGCGTAACTTGATTTTTTAATCAAAATTCAAAGTATTTCGAAGCTTTGACTATCTTCAAACTTCGAAAACTTTGAAGGGGGTCTTGTAGGTCCTAAAAATCAAGTTGCACCCATCAAAGAAGTCATGAAAATCAAATTGGCATCCTTCAAGTAATTGCGCAGGAGACAGATTACGCACCAACTCGATTGCGCAGGCTGAACTGCGCACTCATCCAAGTGCGCAGGCTGACGTGGCCTTGTCATCATTACCTGACAGAGAATCAGATCTTCTGACAACTGACAGCACGGAGAGAAAACTGTTCATTTATCGTACAGCACAGCGCTCGAGGACAGCTGTACATACAGCGCAATTGGCCAGACTCTGTGCAGCGCGGTCCATCCCAGCGCAATTCAGGTGGCGCACTTCATCAAGACAACTGACAAAGTACTGTGGCCTTCATGCCATCAATGACTCACTATGTGGTAACCGTCTATACACGATCATGCGCATTTCAATCAAATAATGCCATATGTCCAATACAGTTAGCCCACGATCAAATAACTGCCAGCGCAGTCTGATGCTGTGCGGTCCAATGCATGCGCAATCCATCTTGCGCAGTCCAGAATAACTAAAAAGTAGTTATTTCTAGAACTCTATAAATAGAGTTTCAAGTCCTTCCTAGAGGGGATCACACACATATATCATCACCAGAGATCAGGAGTTCTTGCCAAAGTGCGCTGCAATCTTCAGAGGCTATCGTCTTCAAAGTTCACATCGTCCAAGGGATAAAGCGATCGTCATTCAGATCGGATTCTATAGTTGTACTTCCCAGAATTCTTGTAATCTTCTTACAAAGTTTGTTGAAATAAAGATCAACTTTTGTTTTTGCAAACAGACGGTAGGCTACAAATCCCATGATGGGCGCCCAGATAACGGAATTGCCTGTAGTTGGGAAATCTCTTCATGACTACTAGATTATTCTAGTTATTAACCTTAGTCAGTTTCAGCAGGTACCCCTGACCGTGGTACTCAGGGGTCCATGCCCTAGACATGATGCAAGATAATACTGGTTCATTTGTACAAATACAATCATCCATGGTGTCCAGGCCATTCATTCTTGTCATGTCATGCTAGCCGTCGCAACAGC